>JAVIAB010000050.1:10976922-11234198 GCA_032433765.1 Megaustenia siamemsis
CTTTATCTATATTACTGCCCAGATATATGTAAGATTGTACGTCTAGTTGAGGTATTTCTCCTAGTTTTATTTGGTTATTGCCAACTGTATTAATTCTCATAATGTTGGTCTTATCTCTATTAATCTTCAGTCCTAGCTGTTGTGATCTCTCATCAAGTATGCTCATTTTATCCTGCATCTGTTGATGGCTGTGTGATAAGAGGGCTATGTCATCAGCAAAGTTTAAATCATCAAGTTGTTTGGTCAGTGACCACTGGATCCCATTTCTGTTGTTTTGAGTTATTTTCATAATCCAATCTATGGCCAGTAGAAAGAGAAATGGAGACAGAAGACATCCTTGCCTTACTCCTGTTCTTTTTTCAAATGCTTCTGTAAGCTGTCCTTCATGCACCACACTACATTTTGTTCCTTCATACATTGTTTTTATCAGGTTAATAAACTTTATGGGGATTCCGTAATGACTCAGCAACTTCCAAAGCATTCTTCTGTCTAAACTATCAAATGCCTTTTCGTAATCAATGAATCCAATAAAGTGGGGATTTTAGTTCTAAACTTTGTTCATCTATTATACGTAGAGTAGTTATTTGATCAGCACATGATCTGTTCTTCCTAAAACCTGCATGTTCATCTCTCAAATGTTTCTCTATGGCCTCTTTTAGTCTCTCCAGAATGATTCTGCTTAATATTTTTCCTGGCACTGATAGTAGCATAATTCCCTTATAATTTGTGCACTCCTGTAAACTTCCTTTCTTTGGTAGTTTGATCATATAACCTTCTTTCCAGTCTTTAGGTATTTCTTCCCTCTCCCAAATTTTATCTAATAGATTATGTAGCATCTTGGTAGAGGTGTTAATATCTGCTTTGATGGCTTCCGAAGGAATTTCATCTGGTCCTGTGGCTTTACCATTTGTTAATAGTTTGATGGCTTTCATTATTTCTTCTTTGCTTGGTTTTCCACAGTTAACGTGTAACTCTTCTTCTGCTGGTAGTATATCTGGAGGACTATTTGAGCCGGGTCTGTTCAAAAGTTCTTCAAAGTGCTCTTTCCATCTCTACATTTGTTCCCTTATATTACTAAGCAGATTTCCTTTCTTATCTTTAATAAAGGCATTGATCTGTTTGTATTTTCCACCTAATTTCTTTGTGATGTTGTACAGTTCTTTCATATTCCCTTTATTTGCTGCTTCTTCTGCCTCTTTAGCTAGTTCGTCTATATATTTCCTCTTATCCCTTTTAATGCATCTTCTCACTTCTTTATTCACCTCTGTGTAAGCTTCCTGTGTCTTGGCTTTATTACTTCTCGTTTTGCTTTTATTTATGTCTGCTTTCTTGGTCTTTCTTTCTTTAATTTTGTCCAGGGTCTCTGCTGTCATCCATGCCTTATTCTGACGTTCTCTTTTCCCCAGTGTTTCTTCGCATGTCTCTTTCCATATATCTTTTACCTGTTTCCAATGATCTTCTATATTGATTGTATTTTCTAGTTGTTGAGGGACTTGGTATTTGTTTGATATTGTGACTGCGAATTTATCTTTAATTCCTTGTTCTTTAAGGAACCCTACATTGAAACACTTTCTACCCTTATTCGTTGTAGTATACCTTTTTAGTTTAATTTTAAGTTTAGCTATCAGAAGATGATGATCAGAAGCTATATCTGCCCCTCTATATACTTTTACATCCTGTAAGGATGACTTAAACTTATTATTAATACATATGTGATCAATTTGATTTTCCGTTCTATGATCTGGTGACACCCATGTAGCTTTGTGTATTCTTTTATGTTGGAATATCGTTCCTCCTAGGCTCATT
Source organism: Megaustenia siamemsis (assembly GCA_032433765.1). NCBI lineage: Eukaryota > Metazoa > Mollusca > Gastropoda > Stylommatophora > Ariophantidae > Megaustenia > Megaustenia siamemsis. The sequence goes on from JAVIAB010000050.1 coordinate 10,978,729, forward strand.
TGATTAAGGGCGCAGAAATTCACAAATATCTCTCCATTCTCGTTTATATCTCCAAGTCCATGTTTTCCCATAATCTCTTCGAATCCTATGTTGTCTGATCCTACTTTAGCATTTAGGTCTCCCATCAAGATTATAATATCCTTGGCTCGTCTTGCATCCATCTGACATTGTAGCTGTTTATAGAAATCATCTTTAACTAAATCATCTTTATCGTTGGTTGGTGCATAGCACTGGATAATGTGTAATTTTATTTTGTTTTTGGTTGTTTTAAATGTTGCTCTCATTAGTCTTGGTCCCACTGCTTCCTATTCTATTAGTGTCTTCTGTGCATTCCTTGATAGCATTATAGCTACCCCTTCACTGTGTTGTGCTCCAGGTTCCTGGTGTCCTGATGATAAAATCATCTCTCCTGTATTTAGTTTTATTCTTTCCGTTCCTAGCCATCTTGTTTCACACATTCCCAGAATATCTATCTTGTAGTTTGTCATTTCTGCTGCTACCTGAGCAGCTTTTTCTTGTTCGTTTAGAGTACGAACATTCCAGGTGCCAATTCTGGAGGATTTCCTGGTAGACAAAGGGTGAGTCGGCAACCCGGGCTCCTTGCGGCTTTCTCCGGCTTGCGTCATATGTCTCTTAGACAGAGAGCCCTTATCTTTCCTGGATGGCGGATTAACTTTTTCTTTCTTTGACTTGTTCATGTTTTTGAAGTTTTTTCGGCTTATTTTTTTACAGTATGGGATAGCCAGTCCCATGCCTAACCCTCCTTTCTCGCCTCTTACGAACATGCCTGGTAGGGTACAGCGTCACTATTCTTTACTCCCCTTTCGGGCCCCGGTAGCGCACGGGCAAAATGAAATTTGTGGGCACGTTAAAAAGATTCAATAACCTAAAAAAAAAAAAAAAGTAAAGAGCCCCCGTCACGCCAAGTGGAGGTGGCGTATAGGGAAGATGGTGTTAGTGACCATAAATTGTACAGACCTTCAGCACATGATTTTTGGGGTAATATGGTCGGTATTACGCCCATGCCGCTTTACTTTCCCAGAAAAAATCTGGTACCCATTTAAGGCTGTGTGAACCCGGAAGTCGTCGTTTGGGATCGAACCCTACCCCTTGTCCTTTGTAGTCTGGTTCACTAACCACTGAGCTATCGCGGTTCCCGATTCAATAACTTAGTGAAAGTTATCTTTGAGGGGGAAATACAAGGTAAACGAGGCAGAGGCGGACACACATTAAAGTGGGATGATAATATCATGAGATTGACTGGTGAACCTATGACAGCGTGCAACATCAAGATAAGAGATTGATTTGTGAAACTATGACAGCGTGCAACATCAAGACAAGAGATTGATTGGTGAAACTATGACAGCGTGCAACATCAAGACAAGAGATTGATTGGTGAACCTATGACAGCGTGCAACATCAAGACAAGAGATTGATTGGTGAAACTATGACAGCGTGCAACATCAAGACAAGAGATTGATTGGTGAAACTACGACAGCGTGAAACATCAAGACAAGAGATTGACTGGTGAAACTATGTCATCGTGCAACATCAAGACAAGAGATTGATTGGTGAAACTATGTCAGCGTGCAACATCAAGACAAGAGATTGATTGGTGAACCTATGACAGCGTGCAACATCAAGACAAGAGATTGATTGGTGAAACTATGTCAGCGTGCAACATCAAGACAAGAGATTGATTGGTGAAACTATGTCAGCGTGCAACATCAAGACAAGAGATTGATTGGTGAACCTATGACAGCGTGCAACATCAAGACAAGAGATTGATTGGTGAAACTATGTCAGCGTGCAACATCAAGACAAGAGATTGATTGGTGAAACTATGTCAGCGTGCAACATCAAGACAAGAGATTGATTGGTGAAACTATGTCAGCGTGAAACATCAAGACAAGAGATTGATTGGTGAAACTATGTCAGCGTGCAACATCAAGACAAGAGATTGACTGGTGAAACTATGTCAGCGTGCAACATCAAGACAAGAGATTGATTGGTGAAACTATGTCAGCGTGCAACATCAAGACAAGAGATTGATTGGTGAAACTATGTCAGCGTGCAACATCAAGACAAGAGATTGACTGGTGAAACTATGTCATCGTGCAACATCAAGACAAGAGATAGCGTGACACTACGATCCGTGATAGCCAACTTTGGATGTGGAAACGGCACAAGATAATGATGATAAGTTGGTAAAGTATTTTCCAGAATCTCATTGTTGTTTGCTTTAACCATAAAGTAACATTTTAGATCCGGACCTTAACAAAACATTTATGGGTGATTGTCTAGAGTCTCCTACATTCTCCTCATCCTTAACATTGGTTCTATATGAGAGTGGTTCCAAATTTGTCACAACAACAAAATTAGTTTCAAAATTATTCCATTTTTGTCGTCTTCTTCTCTTTCATCTTTCCTTCCTTGTTTACCCCTCAAGGTTGATTTGGTTTGCGGTCTTTTGCTCTCCTGTTGACCTATTCTGTTGTTGTTTCTTAGTGTTTCTAATATTTCTCATTTGCATCTATTTCGTGGTCGGTCCTTGAATCTTGTTTTCGAAATCTTCGTTCAAGGCTCAATGTGTTATATTTTGATCTTTTATCGCGTTATCAAACCATTGTATCTGTTGTTTTTGTTCAAGGCACAATGTGTCATATTTTGATCTTTTATCGCGTTATCAAACCATTGTATCTGTTGTTTTTGTTCAAGGCTCAATGTGTCATATTTTGATCTGTTATCGCGTTATCAAACCATTGTAACTGTTGTTTTTGTTCAAGGCTCAATGTGTTATATTTTGATCTTTTATCGCGTTGTCAAACCATTGTATCTGTTGTTTTTGTTCAAGGCTCAATGTGTCATATTTTGATCTGTTATCGCGTTATCAAACCATTGTATCTGTTGTTTTTGTTCAAGGCACAATGTGTTATATTTTGATCTGTTATCGCGTTATCAAACCATTGTATCTGTTGTTTTTGTTCAAGGCTCAATGTGTCATATTTTGATCTGTTATCGCGTTATCAAACCATTGTATCTGTTGTTTTTGTTCAAGGCACAATGTGTTATATTTTGATCTGTTATCGCGTTATCAAACCATTGTATCTGTTGTTTTTGTTGAAGGCACAATATGTTATATTTTGATCTGTTATCGCGTTATCAAACCGTTGTATCTGTTGTTTTTGTTCAAGGCACAATGTGTTATATTTTGATCTGTTATCGCGTTATCAAACCATTGTATCTGTTGTTTTTGTTCAAGGCACAATGTGTTATATTTTGATCTGTTATCGCGTTATCAAACCATTGTAACTGTTGTTTTTGTTCAAGGCACAATGTGTTATATTTTGATCTGTTATCGCGTTATCAAACCATTGTAACTGTTGTTTTTGTTCAAGGCTCAATGTGTCATATTTTTATCTGTTATCGCGTTAACAAACCATTGTATCTGTTGTTTTTGTTCAAGGCACAATGTGTCATATTTTGATCTGTTGTCGCGTTATAAAACCATTGTATCTGTTGTTTTTGTTCAAGGCACAATGTGTCATATTTTGATCTGTTATCGCGTTATCAAACCATTGTATCTGTTGTTTTTGTTGAAGGCACAATGTGTCATATTTTGATCTGTTATCGCGTTATCAAACCATTGTATCTGTTGTTTTTGTTCAAGGCTCAATGTGTCATATTTTGATCTGTTATCGCGTTATCAAACCATTGTATCTGTTGTTTTTGTTGAAGGCACAATGTGTCATATTTTGATCTGTTATCGCGTTATCAAACCATTGTATCTGTTGTTTTTGTTCAAGGCACAATGTGTTATATTTTGATCCGTTATCGCGTTATCAAACCATTGTATCTGTTGTTTTTGTTCAAGGCACAATGTGTTATATTTTGATCTGTTATCGCGTTATCAAACCATTGTAACTGTTGTTTTTGTTCAAGGCACAATGTGTTATATTTTGATCTGTTATCGCGTTATCAAACCATTGTAACTGTTGTTTTTGTTCAAGGCTCAATGTGTCATATTTTGATCTGTTATCGCGTTAACAAACCATTGTATCTGTTGTTTTTGTTCAAGGCTCAATGTGTCATATTTTGATCTGTTATCGCGTTATCAAACCATTGTATCTGTTGTTTTTGTTGAAGGCACAATGTGTCATATTTTGATCTGTTATCGCGTTATCAAACCATTGTATCTGTTGTTTTTGTTCAAGGCTCAATGTGTCATATTTTGATCTGTTATCGCGTTATCAAACCATTGTATCTGTTGTTTTTGTTCAAGGCACAATGTGTTATATTTTGATCTGTTATCGCGTTATCAAACCATTGTATCTGTTGTTTTTGTTGAAGGCACAATGTGTCATATTTTGATCTGTTATCGCGTTATCAAACCATTGTATCTGTTATTTTTGTTGAAGGCACAATGTGTTATATTTTGATCTGTTATCGCGTTATCAAACCATTGTAACTGTTGTTTTTTGTGTTCGAGGTATCAGTGCAGTCCTCCACCCGTTAAATGGGCGTAATGAGATACTTACACGATTTACTGAGCACTAAAGTGTGACATAGATCTGTTCAGGTCCGGGCTTATTTGAATGTGGCAAGGGGCATAAATCATCCCTTGCATTCAGAATTAGGTGCGACTAAGGGCAGGCGACTCAGGCGTGGAAAGTCCTGGATGGCCGAGACGGAAGAGTCAATAATGAGAGTGTGTGATGTGAATGATATTAGGGCTGGCAAGGATTGGATAGAAGTAACAGCAGAGAACAAGAGGCTAACCAAAGCAATCATTCAGCTCGGCAGGAAGAGTTACAACTGGGCCTGCGGAGCTACCGAGATCGTAATAAGGGAATCCATGGAAAAAGTGTCCTCACGTCAGGATGTGATCATCTACACGGTTGGTTCTGTATCCCGCGGACAGCGCAGGGGCTGGGGTTGTGGGGCATACAAACATGGTAGAGTAGTGGCTGGGATTGGGGGACATACAAACATGGCAGAGTAGTGGCTGGGGTTGGGGACATACAAACATGGCAGAGTAGTGGCTGGTGTTGTGGGGCATACAAGCATGACAGAATAGTGGCTGGGGTTGTGGGCATACAAACATGCCAGAGTAGTGGCTGGGATTGTGGGGCATACAAACATGGCAGAGTAGTGGCTGGGATTGTGGGGCATACAAACATGGCAGAGTAGTGGCTGGTGTTGTGGGGCATACAAGCATGGCAGAATAGTGGCTTGGGTTGTGGGGCATACAAACATGGCAGAGTAGTGGCTGGGGTTGTGGGGCATACAAACATGGCAGAGTAGTGGCTGGGGTTGTGGGGTATACAAACATGGCAGAGTAGTGGCTGGTGTTGTGGGGCATAGAAACATGGTAGAGTAGTGGCTGGGGTTGTGGGGCATACAAACATGGCAGAGTAGTGGCTGGGGTTGTGGGGCATACAAACATGGTAGAGTAGTGGCTGGGGTTGTGAGGCATACAAACATGGCAGAGTAGTGGCTGGGGTTGTGGGGCATACAAACATGGCAGAGTAGTGACTAGGGAATCTGGCAAGTGTAGCATTACAGTGTCTGTCATGAGAATGGAGACAGAAGCAGCAACGGTTGTGATAACATTGTTGGTTACACAGAACATGATTCAAACAGCCTCGATAACTGACTCTCAAAGTATGCTACAGAATATCGACAGACAGTGTCTGCGGCAGAAGGAGAAGCTCTTGGATGACTCTAAAGTGAGCACGTTAACCTGGGTGTACTGTCGAGAGCATGCCGGTGTACATGGCAATAAAATAGCCGATAAGCTCGCTGGCAGCTCTGACACTGAGTGCGACCTTACTCTTGACAAAGTGGACATCGCCAAGTTTGTTCTTCATTTCTTAAGATAAGAGGAGAAGAATGGGTGGGACAATGATGTAAACATTGTGCGACTGAGGAGTCTAGATGTGAAAAATGGATCTCTAGTCGATCGGGAGTGTTCAGTGGGAAAAGCAGATGTATCTATAATCAACACTTTACATGAACAATTAAACTGTATATCCTTTAAGACATGCTGAGACTGGCGGTGGAGCGGATATGGGGATACCTCGACTTCATTGAAACTGATTCCATAAATAGAATGGATGCGTTGTGTTGCTAGGTTACATATAACCTCGTTATCTGCGCCTTTCGGCCCGAAACATCTTGCTAGATTACCTCGAGTGCCATCCAGATCTTGATCCTGTCATCTTCTTCTTTCTTTCTTTTCTCTTTTCACTGATACCTAAAAGGTGTCGTGGTTTATATCATTTGTCGTTCTTGAGCTGCTCGAACTGTCTGAATTAGTGATTTTCCTTTGTTGTTACATGTCTCTGTCACTGTATCTATCCATCTTCTTCTGGGTCTTCCTCTTGGTCTTTTTCCATGCATTCTCGAGAAGAACGCCCTTGATGGTGATTGGTGAAGATTCATTCTGACCAGGTGGTCAAACCATTTAAGTTGTTGTTGTTCTATATATTCTTGGCAGGGTTTAGTTCCTACCATTTTTCTTATGGTTTCATTTGGTATTCTATCTCTTCTTGTGTTGTTTGTTACTTTTCTCAAGCATTGCATCTCACATGTATTGATCTTTCTTAAATGGGATTTAGAAAGGGCCCATGTTTGACTTTCATAGCACAAAGTTGGTATGAAGATGCTATTTATCATTTGTTGTTTAGCTGGCATAGAAATGTTTGGATGTCTTAGCAATGGTGAAAGCTGGTATGTGACAGCATTCGCTTTTTGTATTCTCATGTCAATTTCTCTGTCTAGTTTTCCATCTTCTGTGAACATTGTGCCTAAATACTTGAATTCCTCTACTTGTTTTATTTCTTTATCTTTGATCTTAATGTTTAATGGGTGTCTTAATTTGCTTATTCTTATAGTCTCTGTTTTAGCTGTGTTAATTTTCATACTGTAGTTTGTGCAGCTTTTATCTAGAGATGTTAAATGCTGTTGTAGTAGGTTTTCATCCTCATATATTAGGCATTGGTCATCTGCAAAGAGTAAGCTCATTGATGTTGGAGTTTTCTACCTTTATGTTATTATTTGATTTGTCCTTATTGTTGGTTGTTTCCTGATTTATTTTGTCCATATATATGATGTAGAGGAGTGGTGAGAGGACACATCCTTGTCTTACTCCTGTTGTAACCTGAAACCATTCTGACAGACCTTCCGATGTTCTGACGGCACTTTGACTGTTTTTATATAGTGCTATTATATTTTCTAGTAGTTGTCCTGCTACACCGTAGGTTTCAAAAGTTTGCCAAAGTTTGTTCCTGTCCACACGATCAAACACTTTTTCCTGATCTATAAACTCTATATTTAGGCTTCTGTCATATTCTATTGTTTTTTCACATAGTTGTCTCAATGTAAATATAGCATCAGTACAGCTTTTGCCTTTTCTGAATCCGAATTGATTATTACTTAATTGAGGTTCTATTATGTATCTTACTCTCCTCTCTAATATTTTAGCAAACATTTTACCAACTTGACTCAATAGGGATATTCCTCTGTACATTTCACACTCCCTTTTACTTCCTTTATTTTTCCAAAATGGGACAATGATAGCTTGTTGCCAATCGTCTGGGACTTTTCTTTCTTCCCAAGCCATATTGAATATGATAGTAAGCCAATCTATAGCTGTTTCCTTACAGGTTAGTAGCATTTCTGTTGTTATTTCATCTATACCAGCTGCTTTGTTCTTTTTATTCTGTTTCAATGCCCATTCTACTTCTGCTTTAAGTCATCCATGGATCCTGTCATCCATGGGTGGAAAGTCAAGAAGATACCTCATTGCTACATAGGGAGTGTCCTTCGTACACCCCAAGATAATGTGTATACCTTCATTCTGTATTTTCTCCAGTCTGTCAATTTGCGTCGTAATGACAGTAAGAATTGTCCGGGCATACTCGATTGGTGCGAGGACCAGTCCCTATCGATATAAGAGTGAAGGTATCGTTCTAAGAGTGAAGGTATCGGTCTAAGAGTGAAGGTAACGGTCTAAGAGTGAAGGTATCGGTCTAAGAGTGAAGGCATCGGTCTAAGAGTGAAGGTATCGGTCTAAGAGTGAAGGTATTGGTCTAAGAGTGAAGAGAAGGCATTGGTCTAAGAGTGAAGGTATCGATCTAAGAGTGAAGGTATCGATCTAAGAGTGAAGGCATCGGTCTAAGAGTGAAGGTATCGTTCTAAGAATGAAGGTATCGGTTTAAGAGTGAAGAGAAGGCATTGGTCTAAAAGTGAAGGTATCGATCTAAGAGTGAAGGTATCGATCTAAGAGTGAAGGTATCGATCTAAGAGTGAAGGTATCGGTCTAAGAGTGAAGAGAAGGCATTGGTCTAAGAGTGAAGGTATCGTTCTAAGAGTGAAGGTATCGGTCTAAGAGTGAAGGCATTGGTCTAAGAGTGAAGGTATCGATCTAAGAGTGAAGGTATCGATCCAAGAGTGAAGAGAAGGCATTGGTCTAAGAGTGAAGGTATCGATCTAAGAGTGAGGAGAAGGCATTGGTCTAAGAGTAAAGGTATCGATCTAAGAGTGAAGGTATCGATCTAAGAGTGAAGAGAAGGCATTGGTCTAAGAGTTAAGGTATCGATCTAAGAGCGAAGAGAAGGCATTGGTCTAAGAGTGAAGGTATCGATCTAAGAGTGAAGGTATCGATCTAAGAGTGAAGGTATCGATCTAAGAGTGAAGAGAAGGCATTGGTCTAAGAGTGAAGGTATCGATCTAAGAGTGAAGAGAAGGCATTGGTCTAAGAGTGAAGGTATCGATCTAAGAGTGAAGAGAAGGCATTGGTCTAAGAGTGAAGGTATCGATCTAAGAGTGAAGAGAAGGCATCGTTCTAAGAGCGAAGGTATCGATCTAAGAGTGAAGAGAAGGCATTGGTCTAAGAGTAAAGGTATCGGTCTAAGAGTGAAGGTATCGGTCTAAGAGTGAAGGTATCGTTGTAAGAGTGAAGGTATCGGTCTAAGAGCGAAGGTATCGATCTAAGAGTGAAGAGAAGGCATTGGTCTAAGAGTGAAGGTATCGTTCTAAGAGTGAAGGTCTCGGTCTAAGAGTGAAGGTATCGTTCTAAGAGTGAAGGTATCGGTCTAAGAGTGAAGGTATCGGTCTAAGAGTGAAGGTATCGTTCTAAGAGTGAAGGCATTGGTCTAAGAGTGAAGGTATCGTTCTAAGAGTGAAGGTATCGGTCTAAGAGTGAAGGTATCGGTCTAAGAGTGAAGGTATCGTTCTAAGAGTGAAGGCATTGGTCTAAGCGTGAAGGTATCGGTCTAAGAGTGAAGGTATCGGTCTAAGAGTGAAGGTATCGTTCTAAGAGTGAAGGCATCGGTCTAAGAGCGAAGGTATTGGTCTAAGAGTGAAGAGAAGGCATTGGTCTAAGAGTGAAGGTATCGGTCTAAGAGTGAAGGTATCGGTCTCAGAGTGAAGGCATCGGTCTAAGAGTGAAGAGAAGGCATTGGTCTAAGAGTGAAGAGAAGGCATTGGTCTAAGAGTGAAGGCATCGGTCTAAGAGTGAAGAGAAGGCATTGGTCTAAGAGTGAAGAGAAGGCATTGGTCTAAGAGTGAAGGCATCGGTCTAAGAGTGAAGGCATCGGTCTAAGAGTGAAGGTATCGGTCTAAGAGCGAAGGTATCGATCTAAGAGTGAAGAGAAGGCATTGGTCTAAGAGTGAAGGTATCGGTCTCAGAGTGAAGATATCGGTCTAAGAGTGAAGGCATCGGTCTAAGAGTGAAGAGAAGGCATTGGTCTAAGAGTGAAGAGAAGGCATTGGTCTAGGAGTGAAGGTATCGGTCTAAGAGTGAAGGTATCGGTCTAAGAGTGAAGGCATTGGTCTAAGAGTGAAGGTAACGGTCTAAGAGTGAAGGTATCGGTCTAAGAGTGAAGGCATTGGTCTAAGAGTGAAGGTATCGGTCTAAGAGTGAAGGTATCGGTCTAAGAGTGAAGGCATTGGTCTAAGAGTGAAGGTAACGGTCTAAGAGTGAAGATATCGGTCTAAGAGTGAAGGCATCGGTCTAGAGCGAAGGTATCGATCTAAGAGTGAAGGTATCGGTCTAAGAGTGAAGGTATCGGTCTAAGAGTGAAGATATCGTTTTAAAAGTGAAGATATCGGTCTAAGAGTGAAGGCATTGGTCTAAGAGTGAAGGTATTGGTCTAAGAGTAAAGGTATCGGTCTAAGAGTGAAGGTATTGGTCTAAGAGTAAAGGTTTCGGTCTAAGAGTGAAGGTATCGATCTAAGAGTGAAGGTAACGGTCTAAGAGTGAAGGTATCGGTCTAAGAGTGAAGGTATCGGTCTAAGTGTGAAGGCATTGGCCTAAGAGTGAAGGTATCGGTCTAAGAGTGAAGGAATCGGTCTAAGAGTGAAGGTATCGGTCTAAGAGTGAAGGTATCGATCTAAGAGTGAAGGTATCGATCTAAGAGTGAAGGTATCGATCTAAGAGTGAAGGTATCGATCTAAGAGTAAAGGTATCGGTCTAAGAGTGAAGGCATTGGTCTAAGAGTGAAGATATCGGTCTAAGAGTGAAGGTATCGATCTAAGAGTGAAGGTATCGGTCTAAGAGTAAAGGTATCGGTCTAAGAGTGAAGGTATCGATCTAAGAGTGAAGGTATCGATCTAAGAGTAAAGGTATCGGTCTAAGAGTGAAGGTATCGATCTAAGAGTGAAGGTGTCGATCTAAGAGTGAAGGTGTCGATCTAAGAGTAAAGGTATCGGTCTAAGAGTGAAGGCATTGGTCTAAGAGTGAAGATATCGGTCTAAGAGTGAAGGTATCGATCTAAGAGTGAAGGTATCGGTCTAAGAGTAAAGGTATCGGTCTAAGAGTGAAGGCATTGGTCTAAGAGTGAAGATATCGGTGTAAGAGTGAAGGTATCGATCTAAGAGTGAAGGTATCGATCTAAGAGTGAAGATATCGGTCTAAGAGTGAAGGTATCGATCTAAGAGTGAAGGTATCGATCTAAGAGTGAAGGCATTGGTCTAAGAGTGAAGGTATCGATCTAAGAGTGAAGGTATCGATCTAAGAGTGAAGGCATCGGTCTAAGAGTGAAGGTATCGGTCTAAGAGTGAAGGTATCGATCTAAGAGTGAAGGCATTGGTCTAAGAGTGAAGGTATCGGTCTAAGAGTGAAGGTATCGGTCTAAGAGTGAAGGTAACGGTCTAAGAGTGAAGGTAACGGTCTAAGAGTGAAGGTAACGGTCTAAGAGTGAAGGTATCGGTCTAAGAGTGAAGGCATTGTTCTAAGAGTGCAGGTATCGGTCTAAGAGTGAAGGTATCGGTCTAAGAGTGAAGGTATCGGTCTAAGAGTGAAGGTATCGGTCTAAGAGTGAAGGTATTGGTCTAAGAGTGAAGGTATCGGTCTAAGAGTGAAGGTATCGGTCTAAGAGTGAAGGTATCGGTCTGAGAGTGAAGGTGTCGGACGTTCTAAGCTGTATGACCACTGACGTCAGTCTCCCTCCAATGCTGCTGCTTAAAACGTCACGCTAGTTTGAGGTTTTTCGGGTACTTTCTCTCAGCCCTCATGCCTAAGTAATTATGTAGTTGTCTGTGGTTTGAGCATATTTTTTTATTAAATAGTTAGACAAAGGGGAGACTATTTATTAATAAACATTTATGTTTCAATCTTGATTTCGTCCCTTGAGCGATGCTGGAAACACACAGATTTTACATAGAACATCAAATGCCTTCTTGAGAAGAAATGTCTCAGTAGAACCTCAGATATAAGTTGGGGAGGATACATTTCAAACGAGAGGATAAGAGAGGAATATAAGCAAGAATAGGTGTCGAGCTTTATCAGCTGCATTTGTTGAATATTATCTTGTCTGTTGACCATTGTCTTGTCTGTTGACCATTGTCTTGTCTGTTGAGCTTGTCTTGTCTGTTGACCATTATCTTGTCTGTTGACCATTGTCTTGTCTGTTGAGCTTGTCTTGTCTGTTGAGCATTGTCTTGTCTGTTGAGCATTGTTTTGTCTGTTGAGCTTTGTCTTGTCTGCTGAGTTTGTCTTGTCTGTTGAGAATGTCTTGTTTGTTGAGAATGTCTTGTCTATTGAGCATTGTCTTGTATGTTGAGCTTGTCTTGTCTGTTGAGAATGTGTTGTCTGTTGAGCATTGTCTTGTCTATTGAAAATGTCCTGTCTGTTGAGAATGTCTTGTCTGTTGAGCATTGTCTTGTCTGTTGAGCATTCTACTCTACCCCAAATTTGTGCTCTGAGAGTAGCCAAAATCGTATTTCTTTTCCGTTTTTTTTTTTTGAAAAATCTGGCTAAATGATGGTGATGATGGTGATGATGATGATGATAAGCCATGCTAAATGACGATGATGGTACTGTTGAGCCTTAGCTAAATGATGATGGTATGATGATTGGCATTAGCTAATAGATAATGGTGCTGAGCCCTGGATAAATGATGATGTTGAACCATTGCTAAATATGCTGATGATGATGATAAGCCCTGGCTAAATGATGATCCTTGGTTAAATGATGATGATGATCCTTGGCTAAATGATGATGATGATCCTTGGCTAAATGATGATGGCGATGATGATGAGCCTTGGCTAAATTATGATGATGATGAGCCTTGGCTAAATGATGATGATGAACCTTTGCTAAATGATGAGCCTTGGCTAAATGATGATGGTGATGATGAGCCCTGGCTAAATGATGATGATGAGCCTTGGCTAAATGATGATGATGAGCCTTGGCTAAATGGTGATGATGAGCATTGCTTAAATGATGATGATGATGAACCTTTGCTAAATGGTGATGATGAGCATTGCTTAAATGATGATGATGATGAACCTTTGCTAAATGGTGATGATGAGCATTGCTTAAATGATGATGATGATGAGCATTGGCTAAATGATGATGATGATGATGATGAGCTTTGGCTAAATGATGATGATGAGCTTTGGTAAATGATGATGATGATGAACCTTGGCTAAATGGTGATGATGAGCATTGCTTAAATGATGATGATGATGATCATTGGCTAAATGATGATGATGATGATGATGAACTTTGGCTAAATGATGATGATGAGCTTTGGTAAATGATGATGATGATGATGAGCTTTGGCTAAATGATGATGATGATGATGAGCTTTGGCTAAATGATGATGATGATTAGTCTTGGCCAAATGATGATGGGATGGTGAAGACGAGGAGGGGGAGGAGCCTTGGCTAAATGATGATGATGATTAGTCTTGGCCAAATGATGATGGGGATGGTGAAGACGAGGAGGGGGAGGAGCCTTGGCTAAATGATGATGGGGATGGTGAAGACGAGGAGGGGGAGGAGCCTTGGCTAAATGATGATGATGTAAAGTAAAAAGTAAAGAGCCCCGTCACGTCAAGTGGCGTATAGAAAATATGGTGTTAGTGACCATACATTTTATAGACCTTCAACACATGGTTTTTGGGGTAATGTGGTCGGTATTACGCCCGTGCGCTTTACTTTCCCAGAAAAATGTCCTGTACCCATTTAAAGCTGGGTGAACCCGGAAGCCGTCGATTGGGATAATCGATCTCGACAGTTATTTATAATTTGTGTTGTTGACCTTCTGCCAAGCCATTCTCTTAAGCTGTCTGGTATCTTTTCTCCTGTTTTCCTCTATCTCTTCGTCCCTCAATTTTCCCAGTTGTTACAATATACTCCAGCTGTTCTCTTCTCATTGCATGGCCAAAAAATGATGATTATTTCTTCCTAATATTGGAAATTAGCTCTCTTATTAGCTGTCCATGGTATTCTCAACATTCTTCTGTAAAACCACATTTCTACAGCCTCCAGCGATTTCCTTGTCTGTTGTCCTATTGTCCATGATTCACATCCATATGTTAAGACTGGCTCTACATAACATTTAAGAACTCGTTTTCTTGTTTTTATTGTCAAAAATGGATTGCATAGTATCTTCCTCATTTTTTTAATTTTTTTTTTGGAAAGCTGCTTTTGCTTGAGCCATTCTGCATCTCACCTCTGTTGCACATCTTCCGTCTGAGGTTAACAAAGTTCCCAAATATTTAAATTCATTTACCTGTTTTAATATTGTTCCACTTGTCTTTATTTTGCACTGAGGTGATGTATTTTTCTTTGTTGTTACCATTACTTCTATCTTTTTGCTATTAAGGCTGAGTTCTTTATTTTTGCTTTCTTTCACTATAATGTCCAACATTTCTTGTAACTCATTTTCACTCTTAGCGATTAAGACTGTATCATCAGCATACCTTAGATTATTTATATTATGACCTCCGATTGTTATTCCAGGCATGCCCCTTATGGATTTTAAAATAATCTCACTATAAATATTTTAAAAATCGGGTGACACCACACAGCCATTGCCTAACACCCTGTTTTATTTTTTGAAACATTCACAATTGGTTTCCAGTTCTTTTGGCCGCTATTTGTTGCCATTACATGTTCTGTATTCTGAGATCTTTGCTGTATAAGTTTATGCTTTCTAAAATGTTGATTATTTCTTGGTGCTTTACTTTGCAAATACTGGATTGCTTTTCCTCTTCCACTATAGATTATTTTATCCTTTTAGGCGGAGTCTCAAATTCATTGTTTCTGTCTCTTTTGCTTACGCAGAGGATTTTTTCAGCTTTTTTCTAGACACTAAAATAAAAATGAACAAAATAAATAATAAATTGGAAATCAAGGCTAACGATTTGGGTATAAAGCTATCATCGCATTTCATGTTTCCAAATGATAAAACAAGGCAGTAATAGATTGAGTTTAATCTGATTATCATGACAAGCGACTGTTGAGAATCCCAAATTTGTAGCTAAGTTTACCAACAAAAATAAAATCCATCTTTGATAATTTGGGCGTGTCTTTTCATGATTGATTCTCCATTGGTATCATATCGGCGTCATTTCCGGTTAAATATTAAAATAATGCACACGAAAGTATCTATAGTCATTAATCTTAGTGGGTGTCATGAATATAATGTCACGATAGTTTATCTTACAGATACAAACTGTCAATAGTAAATATCATCAGCAGGTTCCATTACTGCTGGCGTAGGTGATCATGGTTTTCCATAACTTTGTATATCTACCGCTGTTATTCAGTTTTATTGTAGACATTCCATCACATTTTCTCTAAAATTATCTTCGTATTTTTTTTTATTTATTTCCTTCTATATTTCCTGTATCTTCTCTACCTCTACTATATCTTTCATTTGTTTCACTCTGTCTTTCCTTTATCACTCCTTTGTTTCTCTCTATCTTCTTGATCTACTCTTTGTTTCCCTCTATGTCTCCTTTATCTCGCCTTTAACTTTGTTTCCCACTATCATTCCTGTATACCTTATGCATTTTTTTTCTTTATCCCCCCTTTATGTGTGTATGTGTGTGTGTGTGTGTGTGTGTGAGAGAGAGAGAGAGAGAGAGAGAGAGAGAGAGAGAGAGAATTCAGAGCAGAACAACACCAGTTAAATTCGTGTGCTGAATGAGATGACAGTTTTCAGCAGTGCATTTTTACCACTGAAAATTAAAGCTGCACTAACCACAAACTTTTCTGCGCTGACGGTGACAAATAATTGATGTAACTTTGACAAATAATTGATGTAACTTTGATAAATAATTGATGTAACTTTGACAAATAATTGATGTAACTTTGATAAATAATTGATGTAACTTTGACAAATAATTGATGTAACTTTGACAAATAATTGATGTAACTTTGACAAATAATTGATGTAACTTTGATAAATAATTGATGTAACTTTGACAAATAATTGATGTAACTTTGACAAATAATTGATGTAACTTTGACAAAAAATTGATGTAACTTTGACAAATAATTGATGTAACTTTGATAAATAATTGATGTAACTTTGACAAATAATTGATATAACTTTGACAAATAATTGATGTAACTTTGACAAATAATTGATGTAACTTTGACAAATAATTGATGTTATTTTGATAAATAATTGATGTAACTTTGATAAATAATTGATGTAACTTTGACAAATAATTGATGTAACTTTGACAAATAATTGATGTAACTTTGACAAATAATTGATGTAACTTTGATAAATAATTGATGTAACTTTGACAAATAATTGATGTAACTTTGACAAATAATTGATGTAACTTTGACGAATAATTGATGTAACTTTGACAAATAATTGATGTAACTTTGACAAAAAATTGATGTAACTTTGACAAATAATTAATGTGACTGACAAATAATTGATGTAACTTTGACGAATAATTGATGTGACTGACAAATAAGTGATGTAACTTTGACGAATAATTGATGTAACTTTGACAAATAATTAATGTGACTGACAAATAAGTGATGTGACTGACAAATAATTGATGTAACTTTGACGAATAATTGATGTGACATGTTGAGGACGGAGAGAATAAGAAGAAAAGATCATCTAGTTTTAGTCTTTCTGGTATGCATATCCATATCTTTTCTATATAAAAAAAAAAAACCCTATACAAATGATCGAGTTTGTGTCTTTAGTCCTCCGTTATTTGCCGAATTATTACTGGGCAGAAGGTACTCAAGTTTGGTTCCTGGTAGAGACAAGAGTATTATTCTATCGGAATTGGTCGATAGGTTAGGATCTGTACAACATGCCTATATCTTCACGTGAAATGACCCGCAGATTCAAACCCCACCGACTACAGCTGCCATGTGTTGAATTTAACATAACATGTGACGTTGGTGTCCAGTTTTTATCTACGTCACGGATGGGCGGGTATTATGTAAATGTGCTCGTGACTGGGGGAAAAAAAACATGTGGCCTGAAACGAATCTGAGGGTAGGCCTTAACGAAGCCACTACTACAAGTGCTACATTAAACTTGATGGCACACGATACTAGTTACCTGTACAGTTCTATTTATTCTTTACAAATATTGCCTTTCCCTATTAGTTTTGCATGCACGCTATTGCACACACCCACACAGCTATAATAATAAGATTAGAACCGCGTCATTCTAAATAAAGATCATCTTGTGACAAGCACGTGTTTCACTCCAGCGTTGCTCAGTTTTCTCCGTGGATTTTACTGGGCGGTGCCATTTCACTTTTGCTGCCAGGAAAATTTGTACTCAAAATAGAATGTATTAGGACTTTCATACAAAACGTTGACAAATTCAGCGCCGAAAATAGAGCAGCATCTCGGATGATGCTAATCAAGGTAATTACTTTAATAAATGCATGAAATATTAGCGTATCTATATTTGATATTGCTAGAAAAATTAATTGTTTTTTATTGAGGCAGGTCGCAGCCAAACTGGTGGCTTGTTATTTATTAACGCTATTCATGTATTCATCAGTATAAAAATTTAGTGAAACATAGACATTAATGAGAGTTTTATTTTACTTGGGGGGATTTTTACTTAATTATCCCAGTATTTTCGGGGATTATTTTACAGTGGCGTATTAATTTGGATGGGACGGCATACCGAAAGTGACAACCATTAAAGATCGCCAGATGTGAACCGAGTCATGTGATAGTTGTTGTTTTTTTTTTTTTATGGAAGGTGAAAACGTAGAATGTGCCATGGCGTCTGAATATAGTGGGAGGCTGTGGCAGCTAACAAATAGTCTGTGGAGAAATGGTAAGCAGTGTGTTAGTGTGGGGAAGGGAGGTCTTGGTGTGGGGAAGAGAAGTCTTAGTGTACTGATGGGAGGTGTAGGGATGGGAGGTCTTAGTGTGGGGAATGAGAGGTTTTAGTGTCGGTAACGGGAGGTCTTAGTGTGGGGAATGGGAGGTCTTGGTGTGGGGGATAGGAGATCTTAGTGTGGGGAATGGGAGGTCATAGTGTGGGGAGTGGGAGGTCTTAATGTGGGGAATGGGAGGTTTTAGTGTGGGGAATAGGAGGTCTTAGTGTGGGGAATGGAGGCTTTTAGTGTGGGCAATGGGAAGTCTTAGTGTGGGGAGTGGGAGGTTTTAGTGTGGGGAATGAGAGGTATTAGTGTGGGGAATGGGAGGTTTTAGTTTGGGGAAGGGAGGTCTTGGTGTGGGGATGAGAGGTCTTGGTGTGCCGATGAGAGGTCTTAGTGTGCGGATGAGAGGTCTTAGTGGGGAATGGAAGGTTTTAGTGTGGGGAATGGGAGGTCTTGGTGTGGGGATTAGGAGCTCTTAGTGTGGGGATGGGAAGTATTGGTGTGGGAATGGAAAATCTTACTGTGGGGAAGGGAGGTCTTAGTGTGGGGATGGGAGGTCTTACTGTGGGGATGGGAGTTCCTAGTATGGCGGATAGGAGGTCTTAGTGTGGGGATGGGAGGTCTTAGATTTGATTGGGGGGGGGGAAGAGGTCATAGTCTGGGGATGGGAGGTCTTAGTGTAGGGATAGGAGGTCCTAGTGTGGGGGTTAGGAGGTCTTAGTGTGGGGATGTGAGGTCTTAGTGTGGGGATAGGACTTCCTAGTGAGGGTGTTAGGAGGTCTTAGTGTGGGGATGTGAGGTCTTAGTGTGGGGATGGGAGGTCTTAGTGTGGGGATGGGAGGTCTTAGTGTAGGGATAGGAGGTCCTAGTGTGGGGGTTAGGAGGTCTTAGTGTGGGGATGTGAGGTCTTAGTGTGGGGATGGGAGGTCTTAGTGTGGGGATGGGAGGAAAAGTATCAGTCAAATACCAGTGGATAAAGAGATGAAGAGAAGACGGTGGCGCTGGATAGGACACACACTACGAAAGCCAACTGAGAGTATTACACAACAGGCCCTTTTTTTGGAATCGCCAGGGGATCCAAAGAGGAAGACCAAGGAATTCTTGGAGAAGAAGACAGATAGAAGCAGAGATGAAGATGATGAGGAAGACATGGAATGATCTTAAAAGAATGGCAAGAGACAGAACGACTTGGAAAGTGTTTGTTGAAGACCTATGCTCCACAGGGAGCTAAAAAGGTAGAAGAGTGTGGGGATGTGAGGTCTTTGTGTGGGGGTTGGGAGGTCTTAGTTTTGATTTGGGGGATTATAGTGTGGGGATGGGAGGCCTTAGTGTGGGGATGGGAGGTCTTTGTGTGGGGGTTGGGAGGTCTTGGTAGAGGAATGGGAGGTCTTAGTGTGGGAATGGGAGGTCTTGGTGTGGGGATGGGAGGTCTTAGTTGAGGGGGGATGGGAGGTCTTAGTGGGAGATGGGAGGTCTTAATGTGGGGATGGGAATTTATAGTGGGGGAATGGGAGGTCTTGATGTGAGAATGGGAGGTCTTAGTGTGAGATGGGAGGATTAATGGGGGAATGAGAGGTCTTGATGTGAGAATGTGAGGTCTTAATGTGGGGATGGGAAGCATAGTGGGGGAAATGGGAGGTTTTGATGTGAGAATTGGAGTTCTTAATGTAGGGATGGGAGGTCTTGGTGTGGGGATGGGAGGTCTTGGTGTGGGAATGGGAGGTCTTGGTGTGGGGATGGGAGGTCTTAGTCGGGAATGGGAGGTCCTGATGTGAGAATGGGAGGTCTTAGTGAGGGGATGGGGGGTCTTAGTGAGTGGATGGGAGGTCTAAGTGTGAGGAATGGGAGGTCTTGGTATGGAAAATGGGAGGTCTTGATGTTGGGATGGGAGGTCTTAGTGTGGGGATGGGAAGTCTTAGTGTGGGGATGCGAGGTCTTAGTGTGGGGATGGGCGGTCTTAGTTTGGGGATGGGAGGTTTTAATGTGGAGATGAGAGGTTTTGGTGTGGGGAATGGGAGGTCTTAGTGAGGAGTGAGAGGTCTTAGTGAAATGATGAGAGGTCTTAGTGTGGGGAATGGAGGTCTTAGTGTGGGGATGGGAGGTCTTAGTGAAATGATGAGAGGTCTTAGTGTGGGGATGGAAGGTCTTTGTTAGAGGATGGGAGGTCTTAGTGAGGGGATAGGAGGTCTTGATGTTGGGATGGGAGATCTTAGTGTGGGAATGGTAGGTCTTATTGTGTAGATGGGAGGTCTTAGTGTGGGGATGGGAGATCTTAGTCTGGGGATGGAAGGTCTTGGTGTTGGGATGGGAGGTCTTAGTGATGGGATGGGAGGTCTTGATGTCCGGATGGGAGGTCTTGGTGCTGGGATGGGAGATCTTAGTGTGGGAATGGTATGTCGTATTGTGTGGATCGGAGGTCTTAGTGAAGAGATGGGAGGTCTTATTGAGAGGATGAGAGGTCTTGATGTGGGGAATGGAGGTCTTGATGTTGGGATTGGAGGTCTTAGTGTGGAGATAGGAGGTCTTATTGAGGGGATAAGAGGTCTTAGTGTGGGGATTGGCTGTCTTAGTGTGGGGATGGGAGGTCTTAGTGTGGGGATGGGAGGTCTTAGTGAGGGGATGAGAGGTTTTGGTGTGGGAATGGGAGGTCTTGATATTGGGATGGGAGGTCTTAGTGTGGGGATGGGAGGTCTTAGTGAGGGGATGAGAGGTTTTGGTGTGGGAATGGGAGGTCTAGATTTTGCGATGGGAGGTCTTAGTGTGGGAATGGGAGGTCTTGATATTGGGATGGGACGTCTTAGTGTGGGGATGAGAGGTCTTGATGTTGGGATGGGAGGTCTTAGGGTGGGGAAGAGAGGTCTTGATCTTGGGATGGGAGATCATAGTGAGGGGATGAGATGTCTTGGTCTGGGGAATGGGAGGTCTTGATGTTGGGATTGGAGGACTTAGTGTTGGGATGGGAGGTCTTGATGTTGGGATGTGAGGTCTTTGTGAGGGGATGAGAGATCTTAGAGTGGGGATGGAAGGTCTTGATGTATGGATGGGAGGTCTCGATGTTGGGAAGTGAGGTCTTGATGTTGGTGTGGGAGGTCTTGTTGTTGGGATGGGAGATCTTAGTGTAGGGATGGCAGGTCTTGGTGTTGTGATGAGAGTTCTTAGTGTTGGGATGAGAGGTCTTGATGTTGGGATGAGAGGTCTTGATGTTGGGATGAGAGGTCTTGATGTTGGGATGGGAGGTCTTGATATTGGGATGGGAGGTCTTGATGTTTGGATTTGATGTCTTGATGTTGCTATGAAAGGTCTTTATTTTGGGATGGGAGGTCTTAATATTGGGATGGGAGGTCTTGATGTTGGGAAGGGAGGTCTTGATGTTGTAATTGGAGGCCTTAGTGTGGGGATCTGAGGTCTTGATTTTGGGATGGGAGGTCTTGATGTTGGTATGAGAGGTCTTGATGTTGGAATGGGAGGTCTTGATGTATGGATGGGAGGTCTTGATGTTGAGATGGGAGGTCTTGATGTTGGTATGGGAGGTCTTGATGTTGGGATGAGAGGTCTTGATGTTGGGATGAGATGTCTTGATGTTGGGATGGGAGGTCTTGATGTTGGGATGAGAGGTCTTGATGTTGAGATGGGAGGTCTTGATGTTGGGATGGGAAGTCTTGGTGTATGGATGGGAGGTCTTGATGTTGGGATGGGAGGTCTTGATGTTGGGATGGGAGGTCTTGATGTTGAGATGGGAGGTCTTGATATTGGGATGAGATGTCTTGATGTTGGGATGGGAGGTCTTGGTGTATGGATGGGAGGTCTTGATGTTGAGATGGGAAATCTTGATATTGGGATGGGAGGTCTTGATGTTGGGATGAGATGTCTTGATGTTGGGATGGGAGGTCTTGATGTTGGGATGAGAGGTCTTGATGTTGAGATGGGATGTCTTAGTGTGGGGATGGGAGGTCTTGATGTGGGGATGGGAGGTCTTGATGTGGGGATGGGAGGTCTTAGTGTGGGGATGGGAGGTCTTAATGTGGAGAAGGGAGGTCTTGATGTGGAGATGGGAGGTCTTGATTTGGGGATGGGAGGTCTTGGTGTGAGGAATGGGAGGTCTTGGTGTGGGGATGGTAGGTCTCTTTGAGGAGTGATAAATATAAATTGTCTGGGGTCATTTGAAATAGTAGGTCTTTGTGGTTGATCTTTTGACATTTTTGACACTGTAGGTTGGAGGCGAAGGCGCGCCTACCAGCACCAGAGCTGGAAGTTGTCAGCGACCCATAGCTGACATTGCTATGGCCATAATGGCCGAAATTGCGCCAGGATCGGTGAAACAAAACCATCCAGACCATGCTCCACCTCTCCGCGGTACCTCCAGTAACAGACTAACCTGTCTAGTCTGGCCAAGCGTGCAGGCATCGAAGAGGGAAGACAACCCGGTATTAAAAAATGTCGTGCTGAAGTCGGATGTGTTGGGCCGAAAGGCACAAATATAACAATTATACTGCAAACCACAACACAACGCAGACACGTCCACTACGTCCTTGTAAGGGCGGATGATGAAGAGGAATATTCTAGTCTACCACGATACTCTAGAATACTTTAGTCATCGGGCGAACGCAACCAACCAAACAGTAGGCCTTGGAAATGTGAAGAAATATTAGTAGGTCTGTGGGAATTCTTCAAATAAAATGGCTGGAAGTGTGAAAATTATGTACTTTTTGATAATTGGTGAGAAAGTAGACTTAGTAAATGTGAAAATTATTAAGTTTTTGGTAATTGGTGAGAAAGTAGACTTAGTAAATGTGAAAATTATGAAGTTTTTGGTAATTGGTGAGAAAGTAGACTTAGTAAATGTGAAAATTATGACGTTTTTGGTAATTGGTGAGAAAGTAGACTTAGTAAATGTGAAAATTATGAAGTTTTTGGTAATTGGTGAGAAAGTAGACTTAGTAAATGTGAAAATTATGACGTTTTTGGTAATTGGTGAGAAAGTAGACTTAGTAAATGTGAAAATACTAGATATTTGGGAATTGTTGAAATAGTAGGTTTTGGAAATGTGAAAATGGGAGGTCTTTGTGAGGTCTTTGTGCGGTCTTTGTGAGGTCTTTGTGAGGTCTTTGTGAGGTCTTTGTGAGGTCTTTGTGCGGTCTTTGTGCGGTCTTTGTGCGGTCTTTGTGAGGTCTTTGTGAGGTCTTTGTGAGGTCTTTGTGAGGTCTTTGTGAGGTCTTTGTGAGGTCTTTGTGAGGTCTTTGTGCGGTCTTTGTGAGGTCTTTGTGAGGTCTTTGTGAGGTGTGGAAATGATATGTCTTTGGTGAGTGTGGATATGGGGAATTCTCCGAAGGTTTTTTTTTTTATGTTGAGACTTTTGTGACGTAGCAATGAGTGGTAGTGGAAGGTTAAGAACTTTAACAAATGTTCTATGGAAGTTTGGGACAAGCGATGTTCTGGAAAATGGGGGGGGGGGGGGGGGGGGAGCGAGTTGTAGTGGAAGGTTGAGAACTTTAACAAATGTTCTATGGACGTTTGGGACATGCGATGTTCTACCAGGGAATAACACACATTAGCAATTTTATCTTCCAGGAAATAACACACATTAGCAATTTTATCTTCCAGGAAATAACACACTTTAGCAATTTTATCTTCCAGGAAATAACACACATTAACAATTTTATCTTGCAGGAAATAACACACATTAGCAATTTATCTTCCAGGAAATAACACACATTAGCAATTTTATCTTCCAGGAAAGACACACATTAGCAATTTTATCTTCCAGGAAATAACACACATTAGCAATTTTATCTTCCAGGAAATAACACACATTAGCAATTTTATCTTCCAGGAAATAACACACATTAGCAATTTTATCTTCCAGGAAATAACACACATTAGCAATTTTATCTTCCAGGAAATAACACACATTAGCAATGTTATCTTCCAGGAAAGACACACATTAGCAATTTTATCTTCCAGGAGAAACACACATTAGCAAATTTATCTTCCAGGAAATAACACACATTAGCAATTTTATATTCCAGGAAATAACACACAATAGCAATTTTATCTTCCAGGAAATAACACACATTAGCAATTTTATCTTCCAGGAAATAACACACATTAGCAATTTTATCTTCCAGGAAATAACACACATTAGCAATTTTATCTTCCAGGAAATAACACACATTAGCAATTTTATCTTCCAGGAAATAACACACATTAGCAATTTTATCTTCCAGGAAATAACACACATTAGCAATTTTATCTTCCAGGAAATAGGAAATAACACACATTAGCAATTTTATCTTCCAGAAAATAACACACATTAGCAATTTTATCTTCCAGGAAATAACACACATTAGCAATTTTATCTTCCAGGAAATAACACACATTAGCAATTTTATATTCCAGGAAATAACACACATTAGCAATTTTATCTTCCAGGAAAGACACACATTAGCAATTTTATCTTCCAGGAAATAACACACATTAGTAATTTTATCTTCCAGGAAATAACACACATTAGCAATTTTATCTTCCAGGAAATAACACACATTAGCAATTTTATCTTCCAGAAAATAACACACATTAGCAATTTTATCTTCCAGGAAATAACACACATTAGCAATTTTATCTTCCAGGAAATAACACACATTAACAATTTTATCTTCCAGGAAATAACACACATTAGCAATTTTATCTTCTAGGAAATAACACACATTAGCAGCTTTATCTTGCAGGAAATAACACACATTAGCAATTTTATCTTCCAGGAAATAACACACATTAGCAATTTTATCTTCCAGGAAAGACACACATTAGCAATTTTATCTTCCAGGAAATAACACACATTAGCAATTTTATCTTCCAGGAAATAAAAAACATTAGCAATTTTATCTTCCAGGAAATAACACACATTAGCAATTTTATCTTCCAGGAAATAACACACATTAGCAATGTTATCTTCCAGGAAAGACACACATTAGCAATTTTATCTTCCAGGAAATAACACACATTAGCAATTTTATCTTCCAGGAAATAACACACATTAGCAATTTTATCTTCCAGGAAATAACACACATTAGCAATTTTATCTTCCAGGAAATAACACACATTAGCAATTTTATCTTCCAGGAAATAACACACATTAGCAATTTTATATTCCAGGAAATAACACACATTAGCAATTTTATCTTCCAGGAAATAACACACATTAGCAATTTTATCTTCCAGGAAAGACACACATTAGCAATTTTATCTTCCAGGAAATAACACACATTAGCAATTTTATCTTCCAGGAAATAACACACATTAGCAATTTTATCTTCCATGAAATAACACACATTAGCAATTTTATCTTCCAGGAAATAACACACATTAGCAATTTTATCTTCCAGGAAATAACACACATTAGCAGTTTTATCTTCCAGGAAAGACACACATTAGCAATTTTATCTTCCAGGAGAAACACACATTAGCAATTTTATCTTCCAGGAGAAACACACATTAGCAATTTTATCTTCCAGGAGAAACACACATTAGCAATTTTATCTTCCAGGAGAAACACACATTAGCAATTTTATCTTCCAGGAGAAACACACATTAGCAATTTTATCTTCCAGGAGAAGCACACATTAGCAATTTTATCTTCCAGGAGAAACACACATTAGCAACTCAACTAAAGTAGCAATGACATACAACAGTGCATGGCGTAGGCGCTAATTGATGATTTCTGACATCTTGTATTTCTACTTGATTTAAGTGAAGTAAAGCCGGGGTTCGTAATCCTGGCGAGGACACCTGGGTTTTACTAATTCCCTAAAAATTAGTAGGAGCCGCGATAGCTCAGTGGTTAGTGAACTGGACTACTACGGACAAGGGGTAGGGTTCGATCCCAACCGACGGCTCCGGGTTCACCCAGCCTTAAATGGGTACCGGATTTTTTCTGGGAAAGTAAAATCAGCACGGGCGTAATACCGACCACATTACCCCAAAAATCATGTGCTGAAGGTCTGTAAAATATAGGGTCACTAACACCATATTTCCCTATACGCCACTTGGCGTGACGGGGGGTACTTTTACAAAGTAACTCCCGTCATGCCAAGCGGAAGTGGCGTATAGGGAATATTGTGTTAGTGACCACACATTTTACAGACCTTCGGCACATGATTTTCGGGGTAATGTTGTCGGTATTACGCCCGCGCCGCTTTACTTTCTCAGAAAAATCCGGTACCCATTACAGACCGGGTGAACACGGAAGCCGTCGGTTGGGATCGAACTCAACCCCTTGTCCTTTGTAGTCCAGTTCACTAACCACTGAGCTATCGCGGTTCCCTCTAATTGATTTGATTCCTGTTATTTATCACAAACGTTCGACTTCAGTCCCACATTTGCGGGTCCCGGCATCCTTTCCATCTTTTATCCCCACTCACTTGGCCGGATTGGTTAGTCAGTCTCTTATCAGAGGCACTACTAGGAGGTGGAGTTGTATCTTGGTCTGCTATTGTCAGTGACCCATAGCTGATGGCTTGCGCCGGGATCGGTGAACCAGAACCATACAGATTCTACTCCACCTCTTCGCTGTGCCTCTAGAAACAGACTATAGCTCGTTTCAAATCACTTGCCCAACTTCAAAACGCTATTGCTCAGTAACCGTTTGTTAAAAACTGTTGAAATTTTCCAAATGTTATTAGAATGCAAAAGACCCTTTAAATGTATATTTAACAAATATCTTGCAGCTGCAGTTTTCTTAAAGCGGCGAATTTCTTTGATGTTTGTCGAAATTGGAAATTGTGAACCCCTAAATAATAGAAATTACCGCAGTTGCTGGTCTATGATTAATTTTTACTAGGTAAAGGCGTGGCCGTAATGGGGAAATACCAGGAGAATTATTGTCTTCTCAGTTCGAGGACGGACGATAATATCAAGGTATACATGTATGTCCAATTTTCATAGTTGTGTGGTCCTGAAAAGGACCGTTTGTTGAACTAATTTAAGGTAATATAGGGGCCAACATTGTGGGGGCTATATACTTTCATTCTGAATCAGACGAGTCTAAAAGATTAATAACTGTTTGGGGTTGAACATTCCACAAACCATCATTTTTCCAATATTCCTCTTCCTGTTTTAAGACGTGGTCTTCACATTTAGCCCAATAATCTTTGTCTATATTTAATAAAGCGAGATTAGCACGAGTCTTTACATCGCATATTTTGAATGTTGTATTTTCATCTGTCACTTGTCCTTTTAATTTTGCCCAGATTAGTTCTATTGGATTTAAATGAGCATGGTAAGGTGGCAGCCTCAAACTTATATGACTGTGCTCTTGGATAATCTTATCTATTTGAAAAATCTTTGTCCTTTGTTTTTGCTTTACTAGAGATAGTAATTCAGGTTTTAAGTACATGTTATTAAATTGTATGTGCTCCTTTGTGAGCCATATCTTAATAGCATCTTTTGTACTGGATGACGTCGGGACTTTATCTTCAAGTGCAACAATGTTGTGGTACGCTGCATTGTCCATTATTAGGCAAGATGGTCGATCTAGTGATGGGAGAACAGAATTTTCAATCCAATGTCTAAATATGTAACCATTCATCTCAGAGTGATAATCCGATTGTCTATGGATTTTGAAAGAAAAATGAGCTCTGCATTCTGTATTAGTCCATGTTGTCGACTACCTGCACGAGCAATTATCAAGCGCTGTCCTTTGCTGCTAGGTATTAATCTCTTAATATTTCCATCTGATGACTGTCATTCCCTTTGGTTAGTGTGATGAGCATTGATCCATGTTTCATCCAAGTACACAATATCATAACCTTGCTTGCGCACCTCTTTTACTTCACGTAAGTATATGCTTCGGTTGGCTTACCACGGCAACAGCCGGGTTCGTAATCCTGGCGAGGACACCTGGGTTTTACTAATTCCCTAAAAATTAGTAGGAGCCGCGATAGCTCAGTGGTTAGTGAACTGGACTACTACGGACAAGGGGTAGGGTTCGTCCCAACGACGGCTCCGGGTTCACCCAGCCTTAAATGGGTACCGGATTTTTTCTGGGAAAGTAAAAGTAAAAGCAGCACGGGCGTAATACCGACCACATTACCCAAAAATCATGTGCTGAAGGTCTGTAAAATATAGGGTCACTAACACCATATTCCCTATACGCCACTTGGCGTGACGGGGGGTACTTTACTTTTTTACTTTTAAGTATATGCTTCTCATGACTACTATATGTGGCTTCTCACAGATGATGTTTCGTCCATTGGAATACTTTCTGAATGTAAAGCCTGCAGCTCTCACATTCCTCCATAATGTAGACTTTGATATTTCAATACTGTTGTTCTTTTACAGCGAAATTTTAAATTTTCTTATTGTAACAGTTTCATTCATACCCAACATTTTGCGAATTTCACTTCGAATAAGTTCACTGTCGAAATTACCCAACATTTTTGCTCTTCCTTGTGATTTTGTATATTTTGAACATTGACGGTCACGTGCTTGAATCCAGCGATTAAATGACTGTTTAGATTAATCCAAAATGTGTCTTGTCCTATTCTCAGGGTTTTCTAAAGAATGAAATAATCTTCCTCGTTTAGCCTCTTTGCAAAAATAGTCATACATTTTTATTGCGATGTTTTGTAAACTGCAGAATTTAATTTTAAGACTCATGATAAATGTTACCGTTCCACGTCTACACCTCTGAATGAACGGAAATGGAACACACAATTTCTCAAGTGTCTAATTGTGTCAAAAAACCACGGCGAAAGCGTGCAAACACGTCAATTTTACCGTGTATGGATTTTTACTCGCTATTTTTAACTTAAAATACTGTAAACATTAAGTTTTTACTACATCAATGGGTCGTTATAAATTTATATAAATCAAATAAGCAACAATAATAACCAAATGTTTTTTTTTAATGAAATTAATTCCCTGTTGGGTTCTAATCATTATAACTTTACATGCAAATTTTGAACAACTTACAACAAGCGGTTAAAAAGCTATCGATTTTAAAAGTTGGGCACGAGTTATGAAACAAGCTATAACTTGTCTAGTCTGGCCAAGCGAGTAGGGATCGAAGAGGGAAGACAACCCGGTGCTCAAAAATAACATGCTGAAGTCAAAAGTGTTGGGCGGAAGGCGCAAATATCACAGTTATATTACAAACCACAACACAACGTATACACGCCACTTAGCGCCCTTTTAATGGCATATGACGAAGAGGCGTTTTCCTTTAGTCAGCGAAGGAACGCATGCACTGAATTTTGGGAGCTAACACCAGAGAGATAAACGCTGACTTCCGCATGTACAGATGGTGTGGACTAGTATGGTGATATTTAATACCTCAGTACATTTATATCTTAGCCTCGGTGGCTGAGTGGTTTGTATGCTGGCTTTCTGATAAGAATGGCCCTGGGTTCGATTCTCAAAAGCGGTGGGTTTTTTTTTTTTCCGGACCGATAAGGCTACGGGGTCACCCAGCTTCCAAAAATGGGTACCAGAGATTTTCTGGGAAAGTTGGACTGACGTGATACCGACCACATCACTCAAATATGTGCTGTAGTCACATGGTCACTGACATTATATTCCCCATACACCTAGCAATGCGTGGAGGGAACGTTTTACGGTGACATCGTCGGAAATAAGAACAATGTGAAGTGTAGGGAACTGCGACCAGGAAGAAAGCTGATAACAGTACACGAAATAAACGAAGCCGATGTGAGCTAAAAATAACTACCCGCGCATAGAATGAACCAATCAGAAGCTTGGAATTACCTACTCCTGCGTTAGTCACGTTGCAGCCCACGAGCTAATGTAAACAAACAGACCACGGTATATAATGAAGGCGGTATCACTAACCTGGACTGACTTTTGATTTTGTTGTTTTAACAATCAGTTGTATTTAGGAAGTGAAGTTTTGAACGGCCACTATTTCCAATTATTTGAATCTACTTGCATTGATGAAGCAGGTTTGTGACTGTGATGTTTCAGATTATTTATGAAATATATTAACTTGACCTGTCAACCTTTTGAGAAGATTCATTCTTATGATTTTTCTTCTGTGTACACCTATATACTAGATGTCCACATTAATAATTTGGAATAAAGCGTTCATAAGCTCAAGGCTGGTGACATCCCCATACAACTTGTCCTTGTATGGTACCGGTGATGGCCACATATTTAGACGTCAATATTCATAAGTTATGTAAATGTTATGCAGAGACAGCCTTAATGTATGGATGTGAATCATGGACAATAGGACAACAGACAAGAAAATCACCGGAGTCTGTAGAAATGTGGTTTTACAGCAGAATGTTGAGAATACCATGGACAGCTAATAAGAGTAATGAAAACGTTCTGAAAGAGGCCAAAGTAAAAGAGAGCTAATTTCCAATATTAGGAAGAAACAATCATTATTTTCTAGCCATGTAATGAGAAGAGAACATATAGAGGGAAGCAAAGAGAAAAGATATCAGACAGCTTAAGAGAATGGCTTGGCAGAAGGTCAACAATATAAATGTGAAATAACTGTCATGATCGAAAGTTGTGGAGAGACATGATCACCTACGCCAGCAGGTCCGGTACTTGATGATGACTAATAAGTTCGAGGAAAGCGTTCGTTAACTCAAATCTGGTGACATCTACATACACAGATTGTCCTGGTGTGGTACAGGAGCTGGCCACAGAAGCTTTCTTTGTTCCCAATATGTGATTGTCCCGGTGTGGTACAGGAGCTGGCCACAGAAGCTTTCTTTGTTCCCAATATGTGATTGTCCCGGTGTGGTACAGGAGCTGGCCACAGAAGCTTTCTTTATTCCCAATATGTTGAACATGATTGTGTTATATGATTAACAACCATGGGGATCATCGAGCCATTTCTTTCAAATGTTATATACTTCCGAATCCTTCCAGTGTTGTCAAACGTCACCGAGTATTGTGTTTGAGTTTTCAATGTTGCATAACCGTGTCCCTGTCTCAAGTCTATGCCTGCTATCTTTGGCTCTCTTCTCGGTTCTTCTTGAGTTCAGTATTTTCTTTCAACCTTTTGTTTGTTATATAAGGCTTGCTTTACGATTCTCTCGTAATTTCTACTCACGGCAATCATTTCTCGTTCTGATTATAAATGGTCAACGGTCACAACATATACAATTTGTGATATCCGGATGACCCAGTCTTAATAGCAGAGACAGAGAATGAACTACAAGAAATGATAGACATAATAGTAAAAGAAAGCAACAAAAATGGTCTCAGTCTGTATAGTAAGAAAACAGAAGTAATGGTCATATCGAAGAAACAATCATCACCATCATGCAGCATAAAAATAAACAGGACAATTCTGAAACAAGTGCAAAGGGTCAAATACTTAGGCACAATAATAACATCAGATGGAAGATGCACCACAGAAATAAAAAGCAGAATAGCTCAGACCAAAATAGCATTTCGGAAAATGAAAAGTATCGTATGCAACAAATCTATGTCAATAGAAGTGAGAAAGAGAGTTCATCGGTGTTATATAGAACCAATTCTGACCTAATGAAGCGAATCATGGACAGTAGACAAACAAATGAAAAGACGATTAGAGGTTACAGAGATGGGATTTCTCAGAAGAATGTTGAAAGCTCCTGGACAGCTAAAAAGACCAATAAAGAAATTCTCAAGGAGGCCAATACAAAAAGGGAGCTCCTAAAAACATCAGAAAGAAACAATCAACATTTTTCGGCACATCATGAGAAGAGGAAAGTTGGAATACTTGGTTACAACTGACAACATACAAGGACAGAGAGATCGCGGAAGACAAAGAGAGAAAATAATGGATAGCTTGGTGTCATGGCATGTAAAACAGTCAACAACAGAACTGATACGTTGCACTACAGAACTGATACGTTGCACTATAGATAGAAGATTGTTGGAAGGACATGATCACCAACGCCAACCGGTATGTCACATGATGATGATTATAAATGATATATCCTGGCACATATTTCTCATATGTTAAAATGTGCTACGAGACAGACTTCCTTTGACTTGAAGTTTGCGATGCACAGTGAAAATTAAATACCATTGGACAGGGAAAGACCGTCTGCAGTATTCGACTGACCTCATATGCTGGCAAATTACTGAGGGTTTTCGTTTCGTTCGTTCGTTCGTTCGCTTTCGTCAGCTTTGACCTCTGACGAAGTCCCACCCACTCAATTTTCAATTTTGTGGGACTGAATTTTGCGTGTAAAGTCTGTTTTATCCCATTACAGGATGCCCCTCGCCATGCAGGCAGATTTACTCCGACTTCAGAGGTACTAGTTTTTTAGGGAATTAGTAAAACCCAGGTGTCCTCGCCAGGGTACGAACCCCGGCTGTTGCCGTGGTAAGCCAACCGCCTATCGATTGCGCTAACCGGACACCCGTCACTGAGGGTTTTTAGTATGTTCCCTACCTACCTAGTTCCTTGGTTTCTCTCGGTAGAGTTGAGCGATATCTGCGTGGACTTTGTTTCGTTATTTCTGTCTTGTTATGGAGCCAAGTGGTCTCAATTGTTTTTGAATTGCTTCAGTAGGCCTTAATTTGACATGACAAAATGGGCGTGGCGGTGTCTTGTAATGGTAGCATAAATAACAGCAACATAGAACACAATATGACATAAGGGACAACATATAGCAACCAAATGATTTAGCTTGTTAAAGAATGGACATGTTTGTTAAATGAGGCCAGATTTTTTTAAACCGTAGATCTGTTAGTTTTCTATTCTCTTCATACCGGTTTATTTTTATAGTTGTATGTTCTATATAGAAGAGTAATGAAAACGTTCTGAAAGAGACCAACTCTAAAAGAGAGCCAAATTCCTACATTTGGAAGACAAAAATCATCATTTTTTGGCCATGTAATAAGAAGAGAACAACTGGAATATATTGTAACAACTGGGAAATTGAGGGACGAAGAGACTGAAGAAAGCAAAGAGAAAAAAAAAACCATACAGCTTAAGAGAATGGCTTGGCAGAAGGTCAACAACAGAAATGATAAATAACTGTCGAGTCGAAAATTGTGGAGAGACATAATCACCTGCGTCTGCAGGCCCGGTGCTTGATGATGATGATCTCTATATGTAGGCTTATATATGTTTGTTTATTTGTTTTAGTTTTTTTATGTTTTATCTGTTAAGGTCTATATTTTTTCATAACTGACTTTAGTGTTTTCTTTAATCTCTTATCTTCTTTCTGGCGTTCACTCGATGACAGGAATCGATAATCCTCGTCGTCATCCACCCTAATAGGAGGTTAAGTGAGGATAGATGTGTTGTAGTTTATTTATGCATTTCGGCCCAACACATCCGACTACAGTTAGGTATTTTTTAGCACTGGGTTGCCTTCTGTCTTCGATCCAAACTGGCTTGATCAGACTGGTAGTCTGTTTCCAGAAACACCACTGGTAGGTGGAGCAAGGTTTTGTTCAGCTCTGTTGTTCGCCGATCCTGACACTTGCAGTCAGCTGTGGGTTGCTGACCACACTCACTTCAGTTGCTGGATGGACGACATAGCCCCCATTCTTATATTTATTTACTTATTCTATTTTCTCTTAAATGTTTAATTGTTTTTTTCTTATTTGTTTCATATCTTTTCTTATTTGTTCCGGATATTTTATTGTCTCTTTAGCCAGTTGTTGTGTCTTAACACTTTATTTAAATGACTTTTTTTAATAACCTGCTTTTTTAGCTAATATTTCTGTATCATTTTCTTTACTGCTGTTTTCTAACCTTTTGTTTAGCCCAATTATGTTCTCTTATTTGTTTAGTTCATCCATTTTCTATTGGATGTTTACATGAGTCTTACAAATGTTCTTGTTTTGTAAGTGCTTTTTTAAAACTAGTTATTAAATGTCCCAGTTTTTGTACATGTCAAGTAAACATAACAAGTTCTCACTCAGTACAATCAAAAGAAGTTGAGTTATTTGTTCTTGCTATCAAAGTTTTCATTTATTTATTTTTTTGGTCTCTTTACTTTTATAAATAAAACAGAACAAGGAAAGGCATGCACCTTTTGTACCATCAACTGTGAAGAGCTACCAGCTATAACTGATCTAAATGAAGTCAAAATCTAAATAAATATTTATTTAAAACATACAAGAAAAGCTGTCATAGGACAACTATCACCATTATTGTTTAACAAGAAACTAACTCTACAAGCAAAATGGGCACTCTACAATACAATCTTCATTCCAATGTTGTGCTACCAATGCCAATGGGCCCTAGATGCAAGAACAATAAGAAAATAACCTCTACTTAGATGAAATGTGTTAAACGAATGACAGGAAACAGTCTCAGAGATAAGATCAGAAATAAAGAACTGAGAAAAAAGCTAGGAATAATTCCCACCATGGAGTATATAGAGAAACAACAGATAAAATGGTTTGGCCATGTGACAAGGCAGAAAGATCAAAACACACACAACGAGCAATCAATAAACGTTGTGAGAACATCAAACCCAAGAGTCAGCCAAGAAAAAGATGGATTGACAGAATATTAGAAACACAAAGAAACATAACAGCAGCAAGGCAAACAGAAGAGCAAAAGAACACAAATTATACCTCTCCTTGACACTCAAAGGTAAACGAGGAAGGAAAAAAGAAGATTAAAAAAAGAAGCCACACATAAATTCTCTATTTAAAAACACATTTATGAATATTGTTTTAAAACATTTTCAGATTTCTATCTTGTAACATCAGTTAGATCACCACGAGTAGCAAAGATGGGAGATTCCAGTCACCGAAATGACAGATCAACACTGTCAGGTGAGAGTTTAACTGCTAGTAATCGTTTCATTATTACATATATTTTTTCTTTGACATTTTCTATAAATATTATAGTCTGTTATTGTTGTTATTGCTATGGACCCAGAAGCCTGTGAGCTGATGCCCAATGCCACATAATGATATCTGCAATAGTCTATTATCATTTCAGACTTGTCCTAGGGAAATTCTCAGAAAATTTTTATCAGCAAAATCAGCAATTAAGAAGTGCTCAACAAAGAATCTTGCACAGGCAGATGAATAGGACATTGGTTTAGAAGAGATTCAGAAAATATCACAAGAGCTGCCATACTGTGGACTCCAAATGAAAGCAAAAAGATGGGCAGACAGTGTGATAGGAACAGTGGATACATACATGCACAGAGTAGGCTACCAGACTTGGTGTACGCTGCGCAGGAAGGGTACCAAACTAATTGAAGAAAGTTGTTGCAGCTCTGTGGCCACCAACAAGATTGGTTAATTCAGTAGGTCACTGCCAAATTTTCCTCTCATTTCACGTATCAGACACAGCCACACTGACATGACCACATTAAACAACTTCTTCTTCAGCAATCGGCTATTGCTATGCATTTAGACCAGCCTGGGTCAAGAATAAGATGGTGCATTTCAGATCATCACCGGTTCCCCATAGCTTGTAATGTAGTGTTGTTTCTGTGGGTCATATTTATATTCTTAGGGTATTGAGAATACTGCAGTCCAGTAAACAACTAATATAAAGAGACTAAAGTCTGATGTTCCAGGTGAGGACAGGATCTGTCCTAGTTAATCAACATTTAGACACTCACATGAACCAAACTGTAGACATTACAAACATCATGGGAAAACAGTGGATCACTTGACCTTAACATTGCTTCCACCTAATGAACGTGTGATGCCAGTCCAACACTTGCAATCACTAACAACACACCTTGTCACTGGGAGAACTGCTTGTGGAGCTATTTGGGGTCCGGTTAGCGCAATCGATAGGCGGTTGGCTTACCACGGCAACAGCCGGGGTTCGTACCCTGGCGAGGACACCTGGGTTTTACTAATTCCCTAAAAATTAGTACCTCTGAAGTCGGAGTAAATCTGCCTGCATGGCGAGGGGCATCCTGCAATGGGATAAAACAGACTTTACACGCAAAATTCAGTCCCACAAAATTGAGTGGGTGGGACTTCGTCAGAGGTCAAAGCTGACGAAAGCGAACGAACGAAACGAGCTATTTGGGGAGGCATGTGGCTTTGGACAAGTGGCATAGTCTGTTGGGAGCAACCAATTCACAGCAAAAAGGGTTGAAGTCAAATCAATGTCTTGAACTGTAGCTCACAAGCCATGTCGATCAAGATATTACATGTAATGTCAATCAAGATCTTACAAGCCATGTCAACCAAGATTTTACAAGCCATGTCAACCAAGATCTTACAAGCCATGTCAATCAAGATCTTACAAGCCATGTCAATCAAGATCTTACAAGCCATGTCAACAAAGATCTTACAAGCCATGTCAATCAAGATCTTACAAGCCATGTCAATCAAGATCTTACAAGCCATGTCAATCAAGATCTTACAAGCCATGTCAATCAAGATCTCACAAGCCATGTCAGTCAAGATCTTACAAGCCATGTCAGTCAAGATCTTACAAGCCATGTCAATCAAGATCTCACAAGCCATGTCAACCAAGATCTTACAAGCCATGTCAGTCAAGATCTTACAAGCCATGTCAATCAAGATCTCACAAGCCATGTCAATCAAGATCTTACAAGCCATGTCAACCAAGATTTTACAAGCCATGTCAACCAAGATCTTACAAGCCATGTCAACCAAGATCTTACAAGCCATGTCAACCAAGATCTTACAAGCCATGTCAATCAAGATCTTACAAGCCATGTCAATCAAGATCTCACAAGCCATGTCAGTCACTGACTATGTTTATTTGACCATGACCATGGACATGACATAGAGATTTTAATAAATCATGTTGTTGTCAGCTCTTTCTCTCCTTGTGTAAGTGCCGTGTTAAGATATTCCTGAACTTTGATGATTTCAAGAACTCTGCCATCGAGAGAGTGCTCAACCAACTGGACAAATCTGTAAGGGAAGGATCAGACAAACAACTTTCAAACATTCCTCTAGTTTAGGGAGGGGGAATCTTGGTGTGAGGCCAACAAACGCACCCTGGGACCTGACTAGAAGTGATTTTTGATAGGGAAAACTTAATCGCAACAGAAATTAACAGAAAAACAAGATATTAATCTTTGGATAGAAGGTTACACAGTGCCATTTAGTACCACTGGCATGAAGAGTTCAGGTGTAAGCCCAAATAGGGAAGCCAAAAGTTAGAATAGTGTAATTGTTGGGCCAAGGACTATAACAAAGATTGGATTCTAGACTGTCAGAACAATGACTGCATCATCAAAAATGGCAAGCGAGATGGATTTGTGTTAGTGAAAGATGTTTAGCATCAGTGAGCTGACTAGGAACAGGGACAAAAGATCAACTAATAATCAAATAATAGAATATCCAGGCAGGAAAGATGGAAAACATAAAACAAATTGTGGCCTACTAGACAATCATTGGAGGTGAGATGGGGACCAGTACACTTACTCACTCTTATTACTTTCCCCAACCAAATGAGCGTTCCTTTTAACTGGGTCAACTGTGCCAGGATTTAAACCCATACTCACTTTAATGCCAAGCCAGCACATTACCACTGTGCCAGTGATGCTCTCAAAACTCTTTCAAGAAACCTGTAATCACCCAATCACCAGACAACAGATAGATTTACATTTTGTTGTCAGTCATTAATT
Organism: Megaustenia siamemsis; assembly: GCA_032433765.1. Classification (NCBI taxonomy): domain Eukaryota; kingdom Metazoa; phylum Mollusca; class Gastropoda; order Stylommatophora; family Ariophantidae; genus Megaustenia; species Megaustenia siamemsis. The sequence goes on from JAVIAB010000050.1 coordinate 11,015,927, forward strand.
ATTACAAAAATATTTTCAGGTTACGAAGGCTTTTATACTTTATTACTGTTAACTTGTATAGTTATAGTTCTTTGAAGGTCGTGATAACGGATGAAAATCCATAATTGCTCAACTACCTGTGCCAATGGAATCATCCGAATTAACATCTCATCGAATATCCAAACAAAGAAGGCAGCTGCAGTCCCCATCATAGCAAACATAGTACACGTCAAAAGACATAAGGCGCATCAGCACTGAAAGTGAATGCAGCTAAGCTGTCCTTCGTTATACGATATCATTCATCGCAAGCAATCTGAATATAGAAACACCATCCGGATGAAAGGCACAGCTCATGGTCTGCACAGAGCACTAAATTCAGTAGCTCTGGCAGCAAGCCAGCTTGGAATATGAGGAAACTGCAACAAGGAACACTTTTCAGACAGTGCCTCAATGGTTTCTGCTACCTATCCGCCATACTGACCAGAAGAAAATTTGTATTTTTGGTTCAAATGCTTTACATTATTACTGGTTTGCTGTAAACTTGTATTTTTGGTGCAAATGCTTTACAGTTGGAATAATTTTTACTACATTTTTAGCTGTGGTAGTTTTCCTGAAATTTTTTAGTTATTTGTTCTATTCTTACAATTATGTGACGATCTCACTCGTACACGTAGAAAAGTTATTTGTTTTATTCTTACAATTCTGTGACGAACTTGCTCATACACTGTAGAAAAGTGATTTGTTTTATTCTTACAATTCTGTGACGAACTTACTCGTACACTGTAGAAAAGTTATTTTTTTATTCTTACAATTCTGTGACGAACTTACTCGTACACTGTAGAAAAGTTATTTTTTTATTCTTACAATTCTGTGATGAACTTACTCATATACCATAGAACAGTTATTTGTTTTATTCTTACAATTCTGTGATGAACTTACTCATATACCATAGAACAGTTATTTGTTTTATTCTTACAATTCTGTGACAATTTTACTCGTACACTGTAGAATAGTTTATTTGTTCTATTCTTACAATTCTGTGACGATCTCACTCGTACACGTAGAAAAGTTATTTGTTTTATTCTTACAATTCTGTGACGATCTCACTCGTACACGTAGAAAAGTTATTTGTTTTATTCTTACAATTCTGTGATCATTTTACTCATACACTGTATATTATTTGGGGCTGGGTGGTTTAGGAGTCAGATCTCAGCCCTGGCAAGGTCCTAGGTTCAATTCCCCTATAGTGGACAATTTTCAGGGGAAAAACTCCTGGTTTCTTTGTGGTATTACTCTCCCCTGGTCTCTTGCTAGTGAGATCCAATGTGTAGACCTCTCTTGGTAGTGAGATCCAATGTCTAGACCTCTCTTGGTAGTGAGATCCGATGTGTGAACCCCTCTTGCTAGTGAGATCCAATGTGTAGACCTCTCTTGCTAGTGAGATCCAATGTGTAGACCTCTCTTGGTAGTGAGATCCGATGTGTGAACCCCTCTTGCTAGTGAGATCCAATGTGTAGACCTCTCTTGGTAGTAAGATCCGATGTCTAGACCTCTCTTGGTAGTGAGATCCGATGTGTAGACCTCTCTTGGTAGTAAGATCCGATGTCTAGACCTCTCTTGGTAGTGAGATCCGATGTCTAGACCTCTCTTGGTAGTGAGATCTGATGTGTGAACCCCTCTTGGTAGTGAGATCCAATGTGTGGATCCCTCTTTGTAGTGAGATCCAATGTGTGGATCCCTCTTGGTAGTGAGATCTGATGTGTGGACCTCTCTTGGTAGTGAGATCCGATGTGTAGACCTCTCTTGGTAGTGAGATCCAATGTGTGGATCCCTCTTTGTAGTGAGATCCAATGTGTAGACCTCTCTTGGTTGTGAGATCCGATGTGTAGACCTCTCTCGGTAGTGAGAGGCATTGTGTAGACCTCTTGGAAAAAAGCAAAAAACAAGAGGTCCTATGGGCAGTTGCACTATTAAAGAACCCTTGGCAGTTTAAAGTAAAAAAGAGTTGGAGAAAAATGACTGTGGTAAGCTAATCTACTCATCATCAAAAGTGGCTGTGTTAAGCTAATCTACTCATCATCAAAAATGGCTGTGTTAAGCTAATCTACTCATCATCAAAAATGGCTGTGTTAAGCAAATCTACTCATCATCAAAAATGGCTGTGTTAAGCTAATCTACTCATCATCAAAAATGGCTGTGTTAAGCTAATCTACTCATCATCAAAAATGGCTGTGTTAAGCTAATCTACTCATCATCAAAAATGGATGTGATGGGTCAAAATGCATAGTCACCATGGCTATGTTGTAAACAAGACAGTACAAGCATGCCCACTTAATGGATGAATGCTATGGAATATTTTATTTACTTTAAACTTTTTTTTAGGATACAATTCTTACATTTTAAGGAGTTGCAGTCGTCCAGTGGTCATTAAATGGATTACCAATGACAAGAGATCAGGTTTGATCTTGACTGACTGCTACTTGGTTCATCCAGTCTTAAACAGGTACCAGATTTTTCTGGGAAAGTAAAGCAGTCTGGACATATCGCTCCAAAAATGTGTCAGTGGTTATTGAAAAAATATGGGCACTAGCATAATATGCCTTAAGGTGGGGTGAAACCTTCCTTCTTACATTTGAAATTAATTACTTCACGCTTCTGATGTTTTACTTACATTTAAAATTCTTTACTTTACACTTTTATTTCTGTTATAAATTTACATTTTAAATGGTTTACTTTTAGAGAATAAGCTATGACTCAGTTCTTACATTTATATTACATATATATATATATATATTTTATAATGTTATGTAGAGCCAGTCTTAACATATGGATGCGAATCATGGGCAATAGGACAACAGACAAGAAAATCACTGTAGGAATGTGGTTTTACAGAAGAATGTTGAGAGTACCATGGACAGCTAAGAAGAGTAATGAAAATGTTCTGAGAGAGGTCAAAGCAAAAGAGAGCTAATTTCCAATATTAGGAAGAAACAATCATTATTTTTTGGCCATGTAATGAGAAGAGAACAACTGGAATATATTGTAACAACTGGAAAATTGAGGGACGAAGAGATAGAGGGAAGCAAAGAGAAAAAATACCAGACAGCTTAAGAGAATGGCTTGGCAGAGGGTCAACAACAGAAATGATAAATAGCTGCCGAGACCGAAAATTGTGGAGAGACATGATCACCTACGCCAGTAGGCACGGTACTTGATGATGATGATAATAAAGTTACACCTAATTTATGGTAAACATACTTGACCTTGTGCGCCTTAAAAATAAAGTTCAAGCATGATATATTTACTGTTTTTCATACTTTTTAGTTCTAAAACAATCACTTTTATTTTCAATGATTTCTTTCTTTCTACAGTTACGGTTTCTTCCAATTCTCTTCTTTCACACTACATAAGTGATCATGATCAACTGTCCCTTCCAGCAACTAGTACATGGAGTGGTGCTCCATCTTGTGCAAGTACTTCTACAACAACAACAGGGGAAGAGTCTATTAATGAATGTCCCAGCCCACAAGTGTCTGATTTAGGCTCGGACGACACACATATATCTGTACGTATTTTGTTTGTGCTTGTACATTGTGAAGTGTGTTGAGGGTGTTACATGTTGGCACATTGAAGTGTGTTGAGGGTGTTACATGTTGGCACATTGAAGTGTGTTGAGGGTGTTACATGCTGGCACATTTAAGTGTGTTGAGGGTGTTACATGTTGGCACATTGTGAAGTGTGGTGAGGGTGTTACATGCTGGCACATTGTGAAGTGTGTTGAGGGTGTTCCTTGCTGGCACATTGAAGTGTGGTGAGGGTGTTATATGCTGGCACATTATGAAGTGTGTTGAGGGTGTTCCTTGCTGGCACATTGAAGTGTGTTGAGGATGTTACATGCTGGCACATTGTGAAGTGTGTTGAGGGTGTTACATGCTGGCACATTGAAGTGTATTGAGGGTGTTACATGCTGGCACATTGGAGTGTGTTGAGGGTGTTACATGCTGACACATTGGAGTGTGTTACATGCTGACATATTGAAGAGTGTTGAGGGTGTTACATGCTAGCACACTGAAGTGTGTTGAGGGTATTACATGCTGACACATTGAAGTGTGTTGAGGGTGTTATACAGCTAGCACATTGAAGTGTGTTGAGGGTGTTACATGCTGACACATTTAAGTGTGTTGAGGGTGTTACATGATGGCACGTTTAAGTGTGTTACATGCTGGCACATTGGTGTGTTGAGTGTGTTACATGCTGGCACATTGGAGTGTGTTGAGAGTATTACATGCTGACACATTGAAGTGTGTTGAGTGTGTTACATGCTGACACATTGAAGTGTGTTGAGTGTGTTACACAGCTAGCACATTGAAGTGTGTTGAGGGTGTTACACAGCTGACACATTGGAGTGTGTTGAGTGTGTTACATGCTGACACATTGGAGTGTGTTGAGTGTGTTACATGCTGACACATTGGAGTGTGTTGAGTGTGTTACATGCTGACACATTGAAGAGTGTTGAGGGTGTTACATGCTGACACATTGAAGTGTGTTGAGGGTGTTATATAGCTAGCACATTGAAGTGTGTTGAGGGTGTTACATGCTGACACATTTAAGTGTGTTGAGGGTGTTACATGATGGCACGTTTAAAAGTGTTACATGCTGGCACATTGGTGTGTTGAGTGTGTTACATGCTGGCACATTGAAGTGTGTTGAGGGTGTTACATGCTGACACATTGGAGTGTGTTACATGCTGGCACATTGAAGTGTGTTACATGCTGGCACATTGGAGTGTGTTGAGAGTATTACATGCTGGCACATTGAAGTGTGTTGAGTGTGTTACACAGCTAGCACATTGAAGTGTGTTGAGTGTGTTACACAGCTAGCACATTGAAGTGTGTTGAGGGTGTTACACAGCTGGCACACTGAAGTGTATTGAGGGTGTTACATGCTGACACATTGAAGTGTGTTGAGGGTGTTACATGCTGACACATTGAAGTGTGTTGAGGGTGTTACATGCTGACACATTGAAGTGTGTTACACAGCTGGCACGTTGAAGCCAAATAACAAAATCATGCTGCTCTCCTAGATATTGTAACCAAGCCAGAGTTCACTGCTTTTATTTCCTGCTGGTTGCACTGAACATCTTATAGTTAAAGGCAACCAACTTTAAGTTCAAGGCAAAGGAATTCTCAGGTCCTACAAGGCAAAGGAATTCTCAGGTCCTACAAGGCAAAGGAATTCTCAGGCCCTACAAGGCAAAGGAATTCTCAGGCCCTACAAGGCAAAGGAATTCTCAGGCCCTACAAGGCAAAGGAATTCTCAGGTCCTACAAGGCAAAGAAATTCTCAGGCTCTGAGCCACTTTGCCTCAGTGTTGTGGTTCCATCCCATGAAATAGCGCAGTTTGCCTCCCTTTCTCCAATCTATACATTATAGGTCTGCTCCCTTCCCAAATCTGAGAATACATGCGTATTGATAGGACACACTTGTACAATTGTTTCTGGTAAGATTAATAAACAAAATCTTTATTTTGTTATAAAATATCTTTAACTTTAAAACTACGCTTGTTCATGCCGGACAAGTTCTTATTCAAACTGAAAAAGTACTGAAGTTTTCTTCTTCATTCATCTAATGACTACTCCACTTTATTGTACACTCTTAAATGGACATAACATGGGCACAGATGCATTGTGTTGTAATTAACAGCAAGCTGCGATATTTGTGCCTTTTGGGTCAACACATCCAACTTGAGCATTGCATTTGTAGGTACTGGCTTCGATACTTAATTGCTTGACTAGACTGGTTAGTCAGTTTCCAGAAAGTTTTAACTCATTGATCATGATGCAGCGGTCAGCTGTAAGTTGCTGACAAGTTCACTCCTGATGCTTTCAAAATGTTTTAATATTTATATCTATAGTCAGCTTTCCCTGTTTGTGACGATAATTATTTTAAATATATATATATCCGTAGTCGGCTTTTCTTGTTTGTGACGATAATTATTTTAAATATTTATATCTATAGTCAGCTTTTCCTATTTGTGACAATAATTATTTTAAATATATATATATATATATATATATATATATATATCAGTAGTCAGCTTTTCTTGTTTGTGATGATAATTATTTGATATATTTATATCCGTAGTCAGCTTTTCTTGTTTCTGATAATTATTTTAAATATTTATATCCGTAGTCAGCTTTTCTTGTTTGTGACGATAATTCTGTTTGATACTTCAGATCAGCCAACAAAGTTTTGTTCAAAGTTATGCAAGTCTCATGCCTTGGACTATCCAGAGCTATGCAAGTCTCACGCCCTGGACAAGCAAACTTATAGCATCAGATTACACACCACTAACCAAACCTGCCTCAGACGCCTTACCTATCCCACTAGAACATGTCAGCCAGGAGTACATGCATGCAATGTCATCACCTTCCCAAGTGATGAACGCTAAATCCTGGCATGCTAAACCTAACCAGATTTACAGCCATCTCAATCCTGTAGTGTCCGTTGAGTGTTATAATGAAAACGTTTCCAAAAAAATGAAAAATAGATCTTTGGGTGGATCTGTGCATTCACATAGGCCAAAAATGATGACAAATAAAGAGTATAGATTCAGACGAACAGCAGAAGCACTTCACAAATCAGGTCTTTGGGAAGTAGCCATGAAGACTGGCAGCTTGATGAAACGAAATAGAGAGCTACAGAAAGAGCTGGAAGAGTTCAGATCTGATGCGGTTGCTTTTCTCAAGTCTGTGATAAAGAATCCCCAAAACAGAGACTTTATCAAAAATGTTATGAACACTGTTTTAACATCCAATAATGGTTCTCGTAATGGCTCATCTGTTATGACAGTAGTTGTGTCTGCCGCAGCTGCCGCCGCAGCTTCTGTTAAAATGAATTCTGGTAGCTCGTCAGATGACAGCACATCTAGGAGTACAACCACCTGACTTGTTTCCTTCTCATATGGCACTGTTTTACTAGAAGTTGAAAAAATAAGTGGCATTTTTTTGGTTACAAATTTAAGTACTTTTTGTATATGACAATATTTGACCAGCAATTGCAGTAAATTTCATCCATGAAAAGTCAGTCATACCAGGAGTGCCAAGCCCAAAAAGGACAGAATCGTCCAAGAAATAAAGAACAGCATACGTTCGCTTTCTGGAAAGACAGAACTAGTCCTGCAGCGGGTGCCAGCACATTGTGGCATCCCTGGAAATGAGAACTAGTCCTGCAGCGGGTGCCAGCACATTGTGGCATCCCTGGAAATGAGAACTAGTTCTGCAGCGGGTGCCAGCACATTGTGGCATCCCTGGAAATGAGAACTAGTCCTGCAGCGGGTGCCAGCACATTGTGGCATCCCTGGAAATGAGAACTAGTCCTGCAGCGGGTGCCAGCACATTGTGGCATCCCTGGAAATGAGAACTAGTTCTGCAGCGGGTGCCAGCACATTGTGGCATCCCTGGAAATGAGAACTAGTCCTGCAGCGGGTGCCAGCACATTGTGGCATCCCTGGAAATGAGAACTAGTCCTGCAGCGGGTGCCAGCACATTGTGGCATCCCTGGAGATGAGAACTAGTCCTGCAGCGGGTGCCAGCACATTGTGGCATCCCTGGAAATGAGAACTAGTCCTGCAGCGGGTGCCAGCACATTGTGGCATCCCTGGAAATGAGAACTAGTCCTGCAGCGGGTGCCAGCACATTGTGGCATCCCTGGAAATGAGAACTAGTCCTGCAGCGGGTGCCAGCACATTGTGGCATCCCTGGAGATGAGAACTAGTCCTGCAGCGGGTGCCAGCACATTGTGGCATCCCTGGAGATGAGAAAGTAGATGGAACTCACAAAAGTAGGTGGGAGCCTTCAACAGTCCAACCAACCTCAAAGAAATAAAAACAACCCTGAAGCAAGCCAGGAAACAGAATGGAGGGATTTACTTGCAAAATATGAGTCAGAGCATGACAGCCTAAACAAACATGAGCAGACCAAGATATTCAGACTCAGAATAGGGGCATTGTGGCCTCAGAGAAAATCTACACAAGACAGGACTCAGTGACATTACAACATGTGACTGCGGAGTAGCCAGACAAACTCAAGAGCATACAGTACAGGACTGTAGCACTCTCGACACCCCAAGAGCATAAATGTGGCCCACAGAAACAACCCTACTTTGACAACTATGGGGAACCGGTGATGACCTCAAACGCACCATCTTGTTCAGGACCCAAGCTGGTCTAAATGCATAGCAACAGCTGATTGCTGAAGAAGAAGAAGAAGCAGTAAATTTGAAGTGGTAATGCTTGATTTGGACTTTGTAAATGCCTGAGCTTGACCAAAACTAAGATTATGTACCTTAATTGTTCCTTTGATGATAGAACTTAATTAGAAACTGAAGTATTTGGCTTTAGATATTTGCTTGATGATGATATGCAACTGTAAACAAAAATACTCAACTTGATTAGTCCTTTTGATGTGGGATCTGAATATTAAAATAATTTCTTGCTTTCATTGAGTGGAATAATTAATTGGAAACACAAGCTCTTGAATCTAGTGTGCCCACAAGCTTGATCACAAACAATCATGCTCAATATAGCTGAGAGAACAGTTTCTTGATGTTTGTTAGTGATAGAATTATATGGGAAATATGAGTCACAACATGACAGCTTAAACAAGATATGAAAACAGAATAGAGAGAGTTATATGGGAAATATGAGTCAGAACATGACAGCTTAAACAAGATATGAAAACAGAATAGAGAGAGTTATATGGGAAATATGAGCCAGAACATGGCAGCATAAACAAACTCAGGAAACATGAGCAGACCAAGATTTTAGAACAGGCCACTGTAGCATCAAAGCACACCTACACAAGACAGGGCTCAGTAACCTTGCAACATGCAACTGTGTAGCATACGCTACAGGACTGCAGCACCCTCAATACCTTTAGAACACAAATATGGCACACAGGCACATATATTATTCCAACCATGGGAAATGAGCAAAGACCTTAAATGCACCATCTTATTCTTGACCCATTCTGATCTAAACGAATATCATCAACAGATTGCTAAAGAAAAATGTGAAAAGAAACTTGTTCATCGGTACTTTTTCTTCTTCTTCTTCTACCTTTTTAGCTCCCAGTGGAGCATAGGTCTTCAACAAACACTTTCCAAGTCGTTCTGTTTTTTGCCATTCTTTTAAGATCATCCCATGTCTTCCCCATCATCTTCATCTCTGCTTCTATCTGTCTTCTCCAACAATTCCTTGGTCTTCCTCTTTGTCTTTTCCCCTGGGATTCCAAAAAGAAGACTGTTGTGTAATACTCTCAGTTGGCTTCCGTAGTGTGTGTCCTATCCAGCGCCATCGTCTTCACTGTATCTCTTTATCCACTGGTGTTTGACTGGTACATTTCAATAATTCTATGTTAGTGATTTTGTCCTGCCATTTCCATCCTTTTATTCTGCATAAGCATCCATTAATGAAAGTCTGTATCTTCGTGATTGTCAATTTTGTTGTTCTCCATGTTTCACAGCCATATAATAGGACCGCCTTAACATTTGAGTTGAAAATTTTTATTTTTGTATTTAACCTAATTTCTTTGGATTTCCATATGTTTCCCAGTGCAATGAAAGCTCCTCTTGCTTTTGATATCCTTATTTTGGTATCATTTTCTGTTCCTCCCTCTTTATCAGTACTGGCTAAATAATATTGTTGGAGACATAGAAATAAGAAAAGGTATGCAATAGAAAAAGACATGAAAGCGGCAGAAAAGAATAGATAGGTTCTAATTTTACCAACACTTATACAACTGTGAGCACATCGGTTTGTCAGCAACATTTTGCTTATTCTAGAAATATAACCTTTATAATAACAATGCTTCTATTGTACACTTCATTTGATTAGAGGTCATAGCTCAGATTGAAATAACATTTTGGGATTAAATTTGAAGTCGTATCATAATGTGTCAAATTATTCAATCATTGAAATGTCTCCAACCCATTATAAACATGAATATTCTCAACTAAAGTTAATGACAACAATTATTTCAGCGAGTTTCTGTGGTGGTGCTGGTGTTACAAATTGGAGCCACTCTCATCAAATATCAGTTTTAAGAATGAGTGGCTTGTCGAAAACTCAGGTGATTTTCATAAATGAGAGTTGAGCATGGTTTAATAAATTGGTCTACTGAGCCCAGCTTTATTCCTCACTGTCTTATCTTTCTTTCTTATCTCTCCTGCTTCTTATTCCCGTTTACCCCCCCCCCCCCCCCCCGGCCCCCAAATTTTCCTCATACCCTCTGGGACCCCTCCTTTCATCCATCTACAGGGGATCCATTTTCATTTTTTCACTTTGGCCCTTTTTTGGCTCTCGAGATCCTATCGCCCTATTGACTATTTTATCATTTGACCAACAGGCACATAGGTCCTGGCCACTATTCCTCTTCCACCATTTTTAAATTAGTACTTGCCTTTCATGTTTGTCTTTGTATTAATATTTGATATTTCACGTCGATATCTGATACCCGAAGAAGGCTTTTGCTGAAACGCCAGTAATTTGTCTTGTCTCTATACAATTTCAGCTGCTTAATACGATTTTATGTTTATTTCACATGAGGACAGGAAGTTTGGCTTGATCATGTCTCGTTGGTTCACCAAGCTCAAATATGTCCCTGATTTCTTTGTCTATGAATGCAAGATGGCACGGGTGTCGTGTAAACCACATTACTCAAAAATGTGCCAATGGTTGAAAAATATGAACAACACCATAATCCGTACACAAAAATACATGTGATGGGATTTCAACAGCTATTTTTCTGTATCTTCTTCAAGAAAGGCTGCAAAATGTATGGTTTATAACTAAAACGCTAATTTAACTGTTATAATTTTGTTTATGTATGTGTCTTGTTTGACTGTAAATTTCTTAATTAATTTTTATATCCCTGAGTTTTTTGGCTTAAATGGTAAATCATTGAATATTGTTGATAAAACTTTATATAATTGAATGTATTGATTATATCATTAAATTTAATTATTAGAAATTTTTTGTCACAAAATTAATTGATTATAGTTGATATAATTAAAATGATTAGTTGTATCACTTAATTACTGGATGCTTTATTGTGTGTCAGAAATAAAAATGTGTATTTTTGGATATAAACGGCGTCCTTCCTTTTTTCACCCATGTCTAATTGAAATAAACTTTATTTAATGGCTGTTTCTTAAAATGAGGAATTCCGGTCAATATGGTGGATATGTGGCAGGAACCATTGAGGCTCTGTGTGAAAAGTGTTCCTTGTTGTAGTTTCCTCATATTCCAAGTCTGGCTTGCTGCCGGAGCTACTGAGTTTAGTGATTTGTGCACACCGTCAGCTGTGTTTTTCACCCGGATCATGTTTCAATATTCTGATTGCTTATGATGAATGATGATATCATATGACGAAGGCCAGATCGTTGCGTTCACCTTCGGTGCAGCTACGCCTTATGTCTTTTGGCATGTGCTGTGGCAGCTATAATGAGGACTGCAGCTACCTTTCTTTATTTGGATCCTTCAATGAGAAGAGATGTTAATTCTGATGATTCCCTGGCATGGGCGGTTGTGTAATTATGGATTTTAATTAATTTACAGTGATACAGGGGTCTTCGACTAACTACAACTACTTCTTAAAATGGATAAATACGGGGGTCACGTTTTAAAGAGTCTTGTATGTGCAGCATTCCCTCTATGGGTTCTATGCAAGGAAGAGCTCATTGGTTATGGAAGGCCCTGGTATCATTGCAAGCGAATTAAAATCCATAATTACTCAACCACCCATGCCAGTGGAATCATCAATTACTATCTCATCTCCAAAACAAAGAAAGGTAGCTCTAGTCCCCATCATAGCAGTCTCACCGTCTGTTCCCTGTCATACGATATCATCATTCATCGTAAACAATTGGAATATTGAAACACAATTAAAATGGATGAAATGCACAGCTCACGGTGTGCACAGAGCACTTAACTCAGCAGCTCCTGCAACAAGCCGAACTTGGAATATGAGGAAACTGCAATAATGAATACTGTCAGACATAGCCTTTAATGGTTCCTGCCACCTATCCATCATATTGATCGGAAGTTCACGTCCTCCTGAAAATGATGATCGTCATACTGTTTTAATGTATAGCACTTCATGATGTTAGGACATCATTTTTGACTCCAAATCCGAACATATGAAACACGGTTAGTCATCGGATTATCCCAGTCGCACATCAAACAACAGACCATAAGATTTACCTGCAATGTGAATTTGTGACATAATAAACCAGTTCACATGTCTACCCTCTATGGCTCATTGCGTGTGTCTAAAAAAAAATTAAAAAATATTTTTACAGCATTTTCCCATTACTAGGGTCTGCGCACTGGAATTGTATGACCAGAGAATAAAGGTGGCTGGTCCAGTGCTGTTGTCACAAGGAGTTTGGGTCTGAGTTTTTATCTCACACCTGATAGAAAAAAAACTTGTGACTTTTTCGGGATTTGAATTTGCATTCTCCTAGTTTGGAGCCCAAAGAGTTATCGATTCAGCTACCCACTCTCCTATTGTATGCATCCCCTTGTTGTATAATATCTGACTAGATGTACTGTAATGGAGCTGATGTTGTAATGTGTGACTAGATGTACTGTAATGTGTGACAAGATATATTGTAATGTAGCTGATGTTGTAATATGTGACTAGATGTACTGTAATGGTGCTGATGTTGTAATATGTGACTAGATGTACTGTAATGGAGCTGATGTTGTAATGTGTGACTAGACGTGCTGTAATGGAGCTGATGTTGTAATGTGTGACTAGACGTATCGTAATGGTGCTGATATTGTAATGTGTGACTAGATGTACTGTAATGGTGCTGATGTTGTAATGTGTGACTAGATGTACTGTAATGGTGCTGATGTTGTAATGTGTGACTAGACGTATCGTAATGGTGCTGATATTGTAATGTGTGACTACTGTAATGGAGCTGATGTTGTAATGTGTGACTAGATGTACTGTAATGGTGCTGATGTTGTAATATGTGACTAGATGTACTGTAATGGTGCTGATGTTGTAATGTGTGACTACATGTACTGGAGCTGATGTTGTAATGTGTGACTCGATGTACTATAATGAAGCTGATGTTGTAATGTGTGACTACATGTACTGTAATGGAGCTGATGTTGTAACATGTGACTAGATGTACTGTAATGGAGCTGATATTGTAATGTGTGACTAGATGTACTGTAATGTGTGACAAGATATATTGTAATGTAGCTGATGTTGTAATATGTGACTAGACATACTGTAATGGAGCTGATGTTGTAATATGTAACTAGATGTACTGTAATGGAGCTGATGTTGTAATATGTGACTAGATATACTGTAATAGTGCTGTTGTTGTAATATGTGACTATGTAACAAGCATTTTAACATGAAATTGTAACGGGCTATTGTATCGCGATCTCCAAAATTGATCAATTGTAACGGGCTCTTTTTCCCCGTTAACACCTTTGACCCTTCACGACACTAGAAGCTGGAACTATGTTAGGCAGGAAGCTCGTTGGGATCTGAGCCTCTCCATGGCCCTGACACGATGCCTGGGATATCAGCCTACCTGCCGAGCACATCAGATGACTGCCCCGGACAGTGGCTGCGCTGGGTTCTCTGCTCTTGTATTCCGCCCTTGGCCTGTGATTGATTCCTGGTAGCCTCCATGTTGTACTAATGTGGATCATGGCAACCCCAGCGTCCGTTCATCGCTAGGGACAGACAACACAGCTAACAATTGAAAAAGCATGTAAAAAGTTCACACTCCTTAGTTTATTCAACACAAGGACCAACTCCGATAGCCAGTCCAAAATCACAACAGTAAAAGTCCATTCATCCACAACATTAATAATGTCGCCTCACGGCTCATACGTCGCACATGAGGTTCAATCGCTTACATGCTACACAGTCTCTTCAATGATTGCAATTATTAATTTCATAATAATGTCACTTTATGGCTTATGCTAAGCTTACTAATTGTGAGAACACCCACATTCTATAAAGTCTCATCACAGAACTGCAATTATTAATTTCATAATAATGTCACTTTATGGCTTATGCTAAGCTTACTAATTGTGAGAACACCCACATTCTATAAAGTCTCGTCACAGAACTGCAATTATTAATTTGATAATAATGTCACTTTATGGCTTATGCTAAGCCTACTAATTGTGAGAACACACACATTCTATAAAGTCTCTTCATAGAACTGCAATTACTAAACTCATAATAATGTCTGTGCTAACTATCTTTCCGAATTTCCACAAGGCGCTACCATGGCCTTTTATTCCAGTGCTACATTCCACTATCTACTCTATCCTTCTCCTGAAATACATCTCACTATCTTGACAGCCACACATCAGATTAACCTGCCATCCAATGTTCGAAAATCCACCCTCCTTGTTCTCAGTACCAGTTGTAACTCAAGACACACAGCCGTCTCGATTGAACCATCGTACTATCTCGAATGAAAACTCCATTCACCTAATCTTTGTCTAACCTAACTCTCCCCGCCTCGTTTTCGATTGTCACTCAATTCTCGTGATCCACGATCTGTTCACCCTCTCAACTTCTATGTGGACTTTACGCTACTAACCTATCTTATATCTCCCTTTGTTTATTACTCCACTCCACACTTGTTTTCCTACAACTTATCACTGCTATACCCTGCTTCAACTAGATGTACTGTAATGGAGCTGATGTGGTAACATGTGACTAGATGTACTGTAATGGAGCTGATGTTGTAATGTGTGACTAGATGTATTGTAATGGAGCTGATGTTGTAACATGTGACTAGATGTACTGTAATGGAGCTGATGTTGTAATGTGTGACTACATGTACTATAATGGAGCTGATGTTGTAATGTGTGACTACATGTACTGTAATGGAGCTGATGTAATGTGTGACTACATGTACTGTAATGGAGCTGATGTTGTAATGTGTGACTAGATGTACTGTAATGGAGCTGATATTGTAACGTGTGACTAGATGTACTGTAATGGAGCTGATGTTGTAACATGTGACTACATGTACTGTAATGGAGTTGACATTCTCATTATGTCTGCGACATGAAATAGATCTTGCATGGTAGACGTAGACTGCAGCATAATCCAGATATTCTGACATAGAGAGACTCCCAGCCCAACAGAAGAGAACTTAATTAGCCCAATGATGGTGACTACTTGTTTCACCTCTTCAAGGAACCTTAAGTAACCAGTCTAGGCTGGCTAAGTAAGTAGGGATCAAGAGGGAATGCAACCCAGTACTCAAGACTACCATGCTGATGTCGGATGTCATGGGCCAAAAGGGACAAATATGACAGTTTTACTGGAAACTGGATGCCCTGCTGCCTTGCAGGTTTGCTCGAGAAAGTAAAAGGCTAAGGAGGGTATCCTGAAGTAAAACAACCCCACTGCCTTGTAGGTGAGATTCTTTAGTCAAAGGGTAGTGGAGCCAACCGTAAACAAAGCAACAGAAGGCAACTGAAAGCCACTATCATAATTTCTTTGTACAATCATGAATAGCCACAATAATAGAATTCACAACAACAGTGTTAGGAAAGATTCCAATGGAATGCCCTCGTTCGGTAGGGGACATCATGTGCTACATGTGATATCTGATCATCATTCAAGCTACTGTAAGCAAGAACTGTCGAGATCAAAAGTTGTGGAAAGATGCTGACATAAATCAAGATGCAATCGCAGGTTAAAGAATCAAACTACAAAACATAAATTAGAAAATCGTCCAATATTTGATGAGTTAAGAAAGATGCATTTCCTCAAGGACACAACATTACAAGCTGTACGAAGCTAAAGAGGGGAGCCACAATAGCTCAGTGGTTAGTGAACTGGACTACAAAGGACAAGAGGTAGGGTTCGATCCCAACCAACGGCTTCTGGTTCACCCAGCCTTTAATGGGTACCGGATTTTTTTCTGGGAAAGTAAAGCAGCACAGGCATAATACCGACCACATTACCCCAAAAATCATGTGCCAAAGGTCTGTAAAATTTATGGTCACTGACACCATATTCCCTATACGCCACTTGGCGTGACGGGGGTACTTTACCGTTTACTTACGAAGCTAAAGAGCAGCAACAGACAACAGCATCACAAGCACAGGGATACAGCAAGCTGTGAACACAAGAAGAAAATGAAATAAGAACTGCAAGTCAACTTTGTCAATTGTTCTTTCAAATTTTGACCTGAACTCGTGTTTATTTGACAAGTAATGCTTCCTCTTCAGTTCTATAAGCTCACCAAGTGATGAGATCAATATTGTAGTGAGAGATGTTTAAAGAGTAGAAAATATAAAACACAATGATCAAGGGATTCTGACTGCAAGCAACCACTGGCACTGAATACTAGTATGTCTCAGTTGATGTTTTACAGAAAGGTGTGAAAACCATGAAATCCCTGAAAAATGCTGTGCTGAAGTTGCATATGCTGGGCTGAAACCGCAAATTTAATAATTTAGCTGCATCACAACGAATCTAAACCCATTCAACATTCTTTTAAGGTGGATGATGGAGAGGACTATTCAGTCATTTGGTAGTCACCAGGTGAACTCCGGAAAGAAAGAAAGATCAGAGATTAACATCGAGCAGTCGACAAATAGCACTTCAGAACATAACATCAATTCAATAAACAAATGATGTTGGTGAACTACATTTATGCAAACTTTTAATGCTGGTATAACTTCTGACATCATAATTCATCTTCTTCTTATACCTTGCAACTCCTTGTGGAGTATAGGTCTTCAACAAACACTTTCCAAGCCGTTTCTTACCATTCTGTTAGGATCATTCTAGGTCTTCCCAATCATCCTCTTCTCTGTTTCCACCTGTCTTCTCCAAGTATATTTTAGCCTTCCCCTTTGTCTCCTTACCTGGGGATTTCAAAAAAAAGGCATGTTGCATAATACTCTCAGTCGGATTCCTCAGTGTTTGTTCTATACAGTGCCATCGTCTTTGCCATATCTCTTTGTCCAATGGTGGTTGACTGGTACTTTCCCATGGTGACATCATATTTATAATGAAATAAATGACAGAAAAGAAGATTATGTTATTTTAGAATATTTATTATATTAGCATATTTATTATAATAAGACTGATTACAAAAGAATTGAGTGTGGGTTACATTGTAATATATTTCATTGTAATATATTTCACAAAAAATCATCATGATTTTTTAAATAAACAAAAATAATCAATGCCATTGTCTAGAATAGTACATGGTTCTATACATAAAGGTTCTCAAATTGGAGGATAATGACTCTTGCGAAATAGTGGGATTGTCAAATGTATGGAAGATAAATATAAATATTAATTAGCTTCTCTTGTGCCAAAGACAGCATAGAAATCATAGCTGTCCATGTTTGACAGTTCACTGCTAGGTCTTATTCAGTTTTTAGACCTACAGTGTTAGGATTACCTAATGGATAAATTCATGTTAAAATCGCATGTTCTGTTGATCAAGACTAGATTATTATTGTAGATAAATGTAGAAAAGACAAAAATTGTGGTTAACATGAATAGTGCCTTAATAACAAAATCACAGCTAAAAGAGAACTTTAAAAAAATCATACAACAGCTCAAATGTCAGACTCTGGATAATAAAATATGAGTAGCTTCAAAACTAGAGAATATATGCCTGCATGGTGAGGTCACCCACTAACACTACAAAATTCATACCCTGAATAAGCTCACAGATCAGGATTACAGGGGTTAAAGGTTAAAGAGGGTGAATGTGAACAAACAAGGCAACAATTTAGGATCCTCCGTTAATGACAATAAAGAGTGAAAATGAGTTACAAGAAATATTGGACATTATAGTGAAGGAAAGCAATAATAAAGGACTCGGCCTCAGTAGCAAAAAGACAGAAGTGATGGTAACAACAAAGAAAAAGACATCGCCACAATGCACAATAAAAACAAGTGGAACAATATTAGAACAAGTAAATGAATTTAAGTATCTGGGAACATTTTTAACCTCTGATAGTAGATTACAACAGAGGTGAGAAGCAGAATGGCTCAGGCAAAAGCAGCGTTCCAAAAAATGAGGAAGATACTATGTAATTCATTTTTGACAATAGAAACAAGAAAAAGAGTTCTTAAATGTTACGTAGAGCCAGTCTTAACATATGGATGTGAATCATGGACAATAGGACAACAGACTGTTGATATAAAAAACTGTAAGGTAGACCGAAATATAAACTGGACTGATGAAATCAAAGATTGTAAGGTAGGTTGAAGTATAAACTGGACTGTTGATATAAAAAACTGGAAGGTAGACCAAATTATAAATTAGACTGTTGATATCAAAGACTATAAGGTAGACTGAAGTATAAACTAGACTGTTGATATCAAAGACTGTGAGATAGACCGAAGTATAAACTACACTGTTGATATCAAAGACTGTAAGGCAGACTGAAGTATAAACTAGACTGTTGATATCAAAGACTGTGAGATAGACCGAAGTATAAACTAGACTGTTTATATCAAAGACTGTAAGGCAGACTGAAGTATAAACTAGATTGTTGATATCAAAGACTGTAAGGCAGACTGAAGTATAAACTACACTGTTGATATCAAAGACTGTAAGGTAGACCGAAGTATAAACTAGATTGTTGATATCAAAGACTGTGAGATAGACTGAAGTATAAACTAGATTGTTGATATCAAAGACTGTAAGGCAGACTGAAGTATAAACTACACTGTTGATATCAAAGACTGTAAGGCAGACTGAAGTATAAACTAGATTGTTGATATCAAAGACTGTAAGGCAGACTGAAGTATAAACTAGATTGCTGATATCAAAGACTGTAAGGCAGACTGAAGTATAAACTAGACTGTTAATATCAAAGACTGTGAGATAGACCGAAGTATAAACTAGACTGTTGATATCAAAGACTGTAAGGCAGACTGAAGTATAAACTAGATTGTTGATATCAAAGACTGTAAGGCAGACTGAAGTATAAACTAGACTGTTGATATCAAAGACTGTAAGGCAGACTGAAGTATAAACTAGACTGTTTATATCAAAGACTGTAAGGCAGACTGAAGTATAAACTAGATTGTTGATATCAAAGACTGTAAGGCAGACTGAAGTATAAACTAGACTGTTTATATCAAAGACTGTAAGGCAGACTGAAGTATAAACTAGACTGTTGATATCAAAGACTGTGAGATAGACCGAAGTATAAACTAGACTGTTTATATCAAAGACTGTAAGGTAGACTGAAGTATAAACTAGACTGTTAATATCAAAGACTGTGAGATAGACCGAAGTATAAACTAGACTGTTTATATCAAAGACTGTAAGGTAGACTGAAGTATAAACTAGACTGTTGATGTCAAAGACTGTAAGGCAGACCGAAGTATAAACTACACTGTTGATATCAAAGACTGTGAGATAGACCGAAGTATAAACTACACTGTTGATATCAAAGACTGTGAGGCAGACTGAAGTATAAACTACACTGTTGATATCAAAGACTGTGAGGCAGACTGAAGTATAAACTAGACTGTTGATATCAAAGACTGTGAGATAGACCGAAATATAAACTAGACTGTTTATATCAAAGACTGTAAGGCAGACTGAAGTATAAACTAGACTGTTGATATCAAAGACTGTAAGGCAGACTGAAGTATAAACTAGACTGTTAATATCAAAGACTGGAAGGTGGGCCAAAGTATAAACTAGACTATTAATTAATATCAAGGACTGTAAGGTAGGCTGAAGTATAAACTAGACTGTTGATATCAAAGACTGGATGGGGAACATACAAACCCAGATATGGACACACAACAGGGAAGAGTGGAGAAAGATTGTAAACAACTCATAAAGTTAAGTATCCAAAAGAGATTTGGCAAACAATGTTCTTCAGGCTTTGAAAGAAATATAATGAGTTAACTTTATGATGTGACTTGCCCTTTAATGTCAAGTATCTGTGTCATTGGTTGTAACCATTTCCTGTGTCCTAAGTGACACTAATAGTTGCATATATATAGGACTGTATTTGGATGACTCTGATCATGAAGATCATGCTGCATGATGATGATGATTGTTTCTTCGATATAACCATTACTTCTGTTTTTTTATTATTCAGACTGAGACCTTTCTTGTTGCTTTCTTTTACTATTATGTCTATCATTTCTTGTAGTTCATTCTCTGTCTCTGCTATTAAGACTGTGTCATCCGCATATCGCAAATTATTTATGTGTGACCGTTGACTTCAATTCCTTTTGTGTCTACTATTGTGATGATGATGATCATGAAGAATTAGGTCTTTTATGACTATAGGTCACTTCATCTGGCAAGATTTGACATTGAACAGATTTCTAAATAATTCTTTTATAATGAAGCAAAGAAAGTGGGCAGAGAGGATGGATTTATAGAATTGGGTGGGGGGGGGGGGGGGGGGGGGGAATGTTAAAGTGTAAGCAAGGAAGATGGTAGGGATACATTTCTGGGAAAGCAGACAGTGATAAAGATGAGTTCTTGGAATTAAGATGATGATAATTATGAGTTCTTGCATTTAATAGGCTGTACGATGAGTTCTTGGTAAAAAAGAGAATAGTAAATATACAAAATTGGAATCCTTGTGTATCATAAGGTTGATTTTGATATCTAGTAATTATTAAGGATATGTATATGCTTGGAATCAAGAGTGTTGTAAAGATGAATTCTTGGAATCATGAATATTGTAAAGATGTGTTCTTGGAATCATGAATGTTGTAAAAATGTGTTCTTGGAATCATGAATGTTGTAAAGATGTGTTCTTGGAATCATGAATATTGTAAAGATGTGTTCTTGGAATCATGAATGTTGTAAAGATGAATTCTTGGAATCATGAATATTGTAAAGATGTGTTCTTGGAATCATGAATGTTGTAAAGATATGTTCTTGGAATCATGAATATTGTAAAAATGTATTCTTAGAATCAAGAATGTTATAAAGATGTATTCTTGGAATCAAGAATGTTATAAAGGTGTATTCTTGGAATCAAGAATGCTATAAAGATGTATTCTTGGAATCAAGAATGCTATAAATATGTATTCTTGGAATCAAGAATGCTATAAAGATGTATTCTTGGAATCAAGAATATTATAAAGATGTATTCTTGGAATCAAGAATGCTATACAGATGTATTCTTGGAATCAAGAATGCTATACAGATGTGTTCTTGGAATGGGCTGTAAGTGATGACTTTATAGAACCAAGAAGATGGGTGTAAATGATGACTTTATTGAATCTCTTGTCGGATACAGGAACTAATGGCTAACCTGAAAAAGAAAATATTTGGTACTACTGGTCTGAAAGAAGGAGCTCAGTTTTGAAATGAAGGAGAAAATTTCTATGGCAGATAGTAAAACATGAATTAACAACAATAACATAAACAATATGATACATAAACATTTATCATTGTTTACACTTTCTCTTTGACCCGTTCCACAACTAACTCGTCAAAGCCAGTTTCAGGGTCATCAGGTCGAGTAAAAACTACACCTTTACAATTTCCAATTACGACTTCTGCTGTTGTGTACACAATAAGGTCACCAATCACATGACCTCCAGTGACCTCACCATGCTCATCACTCAAGCATATGTGCAGATGACCTTTCTCTCCTCCTGACAGTGTACCAACAAGGGAGACTATCTCAAAATGGCCTTCATAGTGTTTAGTCTGACGATATTGAAACACAAAATGTTTTCTCATTAAAATATTCACTGACATTTTCCAAATTAAGTTACCTCTATAAAACAGTAGGTTACATGTGTAACTACAGTTTATTACTGCTGTTAAACTGTGTCACTGTTGTTACTGGATAATCAAGTATATAGTGATTTTAATAAATAAGGAAAGAATTCAAGCACTGGCCTCAAAGATACCATCGGTGTGGGCCCTAATGATGGATTGGGTAGAGATAGTGGAGGCATGGGTAGAGTCACAGCTGTTTGTTTTCATCTAAAAATGGCATTTTAATTATCTATTTCTTTCCTTCCTCATTTACCTTTCAGCGTCAAGGGGAGATTTAATCTGCGGTCTTTTGCTCCTCTGTACACCTCTACTGCTGTTATGTTTCCTAGTGCTTCTAATATTTGATCGATCCATCTTTTTTTGTGGTTGACCCTTAGGTCTGGTATTCTCGCATCGTTTATTGAGGGTTTGTTGTGTTTTGATCACTCTGCTGTGTCATGTGGCCAAACCATTTTATCTGTTGTTTCTTTATATATTCTATGGCAGGGGTTATTCCTACCTTTTTTTCTCAGTTCTTCATTTCTGATCTTATCTCTCAGGCTGTTTATTTTTCTTATTTTTCTTGCATCTCGGATCCAGGACTGGCATTAGTAGCACAACATTGTGATGAAGATTGTATTGTTGGGTCCAGGACTGGCATTGGTAGCACAACGTTGGGATGAAGATTGTATTGATGGGTCCAGAACTGGCATTGATAGTACAACATTGGGATGAAGATTGTATTGTTGGGTCCAGGACTGGCATTGGTAGCACAACGTTGGGATGAAGATTATATTGATGGGTCCAGAACTGGCATTGATAGTACAAAGTTGGGATGAAGATTGTATTGTTGGGTCCAGGACTGGCATTGGTAGCACAATGTTGGGATGAAGATTGTGTTGTTGGGTCCAGGACTGACATTGATAGTACAATGTTGGGGTGAAGATTGTATTGTTAGGTCCAGGACTGGCATTGGTAGCACAACATTGGGATGTGTTGGGTCCAGGACTGGCATTGGTAGCACAATGTTGGGATGAAGATTGTGTTGTTGGGTCCAGGACTGACATTGATAGTACAATGTTGGGATGAAGATTGTGTTGTTGGGTCCAGGACTGACATTGATAGTACAATGTTGGGGTGAAGATTGTATTGTTAGGTCCAGGACTGGCATTGGTAGCACAACATTGGGATGAAGATTGCATTGTTGGGTCCAGGACTGGCATTGATAGTACAATGTTGGGGTGAAGATTGTATTGTTAGGTCCAGGACTGGCATTGGTAGCACAATGTTGGGATGAAGATTGTGTTGTTGGGTCCAGGACTGACATTGATAGTACAATGTTGGGGTGAAGATTGTATTGTTAGGTCCAGGACTGGCATTGGTAGCACAACGTTGGGATGAAGATTGTATTGGGTCCAGGACTGGTATTGGTAGCACAACGTTGGGATGAAGATTATTTTAGTTATAATCTTGGAAACTGTGCAGCAGTTATAGATGAAGATGTCACGAGCCAGGAGTTATTTTATGGGAGTGGTTTCAGTTTGTGACTCTACACACAAAATGTAACATTGCTAGCTGAAGTCAATATTTATGTATGAAAGATACTTTAGCAGTTCATACTTGATACAAAAATGGCAAATCTGAGAGTCTTTGGTGTGCGATTATCAAATTTTAAACCACAAAGTTTATTTAATTTTAAAATACAGTTTCCTTGAATAACTTTGAATGTATGGTAGAAGAAGCATTTTATCTTCCTGGAGAGACACAAATGAGCATATCAACTAAAGCATCGACAACAAACAGTTGTGCACTGCAAGTGATAATTGACCTCATCACCTTCTTGTGCCATACCGGTTGATGTAGGCGATCATGTCCTTCCACAATCTTCTATATACAGTGCATCGCATCAGTTCTGTTGGAGTCATCAGTCGCTGGACATTTCGAGACTTGCTTTTGGAGGGGATCCGAGCACCTATGGACATGTTCGGAGTGAAATGATGATGAGCCGCTAATAACTCAATAACAGTTCTGTTGTTGACTGTTTTCCATGCCATGATGCCAAGCTATTCAGCATTTTCTCTCTTTGTTGTCCATGATCTCCTTTTCCTTCTATTTTGCCAGTTGTAACCAAGTATTCCAACTTTCCTCTTCTTATGACGTGCCCGAAAAATGTTGATTGTTTCTTTCTGAAGTTTTTTAAGTGACCTCAGGCTGCAGAAATGTCTTTTTTTTTAAAATTTGCGTTTGCCAGATTTTACCTCTGGCAACGTCCCTAGAGATTGGGGGAACTGAATTTTGTGAGTTAAACTGTTTTTCCCTGGCAGCCGTGTGCACAGGGGTCCCTCGCCGCACAGGCAGATAACTCCGTCTTCAGAAGTACTCATATTTTTTCTATCAATGAGTAATAAGGAAAAGAAAATAATAGGAATGTAAGATGGATAAGTGGAAGAAGATACAGAAGAAAATAATGGGAATGTAAGATGGATAAGTGCTGATTGCTTTCTTGCTTGCGTTCGCCCGATGACTAAAGGAGTGTACTTCTTCATCATCAGCCCTTAAAAGGACGTTAAGTGGGCGTGTCTGCGTTGTGTTATGGTTTGCAGTATAACTGTGATATTTGCGCCTTTCGGCCCAACGCATCCGACTTCAGCACAACATTTTTGAGTACTTGGTTGTCTTCCCTCTTCGATCCTTACTCACTTGGCCAGACTAGACAAGTTAGTCTGTTACTAGAGGCACCACGGAGAGGTGGAGTAGGGTCTAGATCGTTCTGGTTCACCGATCCTGGCGCAAGCCATCAGCTGTGGGTCGATGACAACTTCCAGCTCTGGTGCTGTGAGGCACGCCTTTGCCTCCAGATGCATAAGTGAAAGAGGACAGAGAAGAAAATAATAGGAATGTAAGATGCATAAGTGAAAGAGGATGGATGTATGGATGGACAGACGGATGGACAGAGAGAGAGACAGGCAGACAGATAGCCCCACTCTACTCATGAAATTTCATAATATGATTTTAAAAAATTATGATTGTTTTTTTCCTAACGTTGGATGTTTGAGTTTCAGCACAACCATAAATGAGTTTAGGACTTTGATAAATGAGATGTGAAAAGCTGAAGAAATGAGATACTCACAACTTCTGTATTTGCCATTCGCAAATGAGCTCTCGTAACACTACCAACACAAGTAACAATGAATGCTGATGTCAGATGGTTCGCTCTAACAAAGTCAAGCAAAGAAGAGTAGATCTCCTGCCCTGGGTGTAGTCTCAGGGGATAGCACTCAAATGGGCCAGAAATAGCCTCAGTTTTCTGCATTGCTGGACTAAACAACACGAGAAATGCATTATTTTGTAAGAACTGCATACAAATAAACATTAACCAAAAAGATAGTTGTGATCACATATAAAAATAAACAAGCAAATGACATTTTCTTGAGTTACAGACATGGATAAACCTGTAAATATCATTTCTGATTTCGAATGCAATTTTTGTTTGTTTGCAGACTATATTCTTTCTTGCAAAATTTTTTTGCTGAAAACTTTTTCTGAAAAAAAATTCATTCAGTTATACAAATGTTAATACATAACAACAGCAGTGTTTGAAGTTTTAAAAAATGTGAAGTGAGACAACAGACATCATGTTGAACACTCATATGACAACCTAACAAAGCTACATATAAATGTTGTTACTTCTTCTTCTACCTTTTTAGCTCCCAGTGGAGCATAGGTCTTCAAGAAACACTTTCCAAGTCGTTCCGTTTTTTGCCATTCTTTTAAGATCATTCCATGTCTTCCCCATCATCTTCATCTCTGCTTCCATGTCTTTTCCAAGAATTCCTTGGTCTTCCTCTTTGTCTTTTCCCCTGGGGATTCCAAAAAAGGGCCTGTTGTGTAATACTCTCAGTTGACTTCCGTAGTGTGTGTCCTATCCAGCGCCATCATCTTCGCTGTGTCTCTTTATCCACTGGTGTTTGACTGCTACATTTCCATAATTCTATGTTAGTGATTTTGCCCTGCCATTTCCATCCTTTTATTCTGCGTAAGCATCCATTAATGAAAGTCTGTATCTTCGTGATTGTCAATTTTGTTGTTCTCCATGTTTCACAGCCATATAATAGGACCGCCTTAACATTTGAGTTGAAAATTTTTATTTTTGTATTTAACCTAATGTTGTTACTACTTCGTCTTTATTAGGCATGTGCACAACTGGTACACACTATTAAGAGTTAAAGTTAAAAAGCAAAAGCAGTATACTGTATATTAAGTTTACTCATACGGGGTATACTCTAGAATAAATATATCACTTTTAAACATTTAGTAGCAGTGGTAGTTCTAAAGTATAAGATAGATTTTAAAAAATTAATAATTTTACATCAAGTAAAGTAAAGAAGTCAAGAGTCCCCCTCACACCAAGTGGCGTATAGGGAATATGGTGTTAGTGACCATAATTTTTACAGACCTTCAGCACATGATTTTTGGGGTAATATGGTCGGTATTACGCCCGTGCCGCTTTACTTTCCCAGAAAAAATCAGGTACCCATTTAAGGCTGGGTGAACCCGAAAGCCGTCAGTTGGGATCGAACCCTACCTCTTGTTCTTTGTAGTCCGTACACTAACCACTGAGCTAATTTTACATAACATAAGACAAAAAAGCTGAAGACTTGGTTTGAATTATTATTTAATTAATTCATATTTAAGATACTGTACAATTCATTTTTGACAAAAGAAACAAGAAAAAGAGTTCTTAAATGCTATGTAGAGCCATATGGATGTGAATCATGGGCATTAGGAGAATGTTGAGAATACCACAGAGAGCTAAGAAGAATAATGAAAACGTTCTGATAGACGCCAAACCAAAAAGAGTGCTAATATCCAATATTAGGAAGCATCGGTCATCATTTATTGGACATGTTATGAGAAGGGAATAGCTGTAATATATTGTAACAGTTGGGAAAAATGAAGGACAAAGAGATAGAAGGAAGCACACAGAAAAGATACCTGACAGCTTAAGAGAATGGCTTGGCAGAAGGTCAACAACAGAAATGATAAATAATTTGTGAGATCAAAAATTGAGGCAAGACATGATCACCTATGCCAGCAGGCTTGGTACTTGATGATGATGCCATATCTATTTAGTAGAGAAGTAATAGATGCTTGTTATTGTTTGCTTCTAAAGTTCTTAGTTATTCTACTAGACTCACTATATTAAATACTACTTCTCTGGTCTGTAGACTAGTGTTAGGAGGTGTAGTGATTTCCCTCTACTGGTGCTAAATCGTAGTGATTTCCCTTTACTGATGCTAAACACTTTTCTACTTCCTCTGCAGTGATCAGCTGTTGCTATGCATTTAGGCCAGGCTGGGTCATGAGCAAGATGGTGCATTTGAGGTCATCACCGGTTCCCCATAGCTTGTCATGTAGGGTTGTTTCTGTGGGCCACATTTGTGTTCTTAGGGTGTTTAGAGTGCTGCAGGTTGTTTGGCTGCTCCGCAGTTATATTATGCAACGTCACCAAGTCCTGTCTTGTATAGATGTGCTCTGAGGCCACAATGACCTGTTCTGAGTCTAATATCTTGGTCTGCTCATGTCTGCTACATTTTTTAGGCTGTCATACTCTGGCTCATGTTTTCCAAGCAAATCCCTCCATTATGTTTTCCTGGCTTGCTTCTGGGTTGTTTTTATTTATTTCAGGTTCTGTGGTTGCTTTGACTGTTGAAGGCTTCCACTTACTTTTGTGAGTTCATCTACTTTCTCATTTCCAGGGATGCCACAATGTGCTGGTATTCACTGCAGGACTAGTTCTGTCTTTTCTGAAAGTGAACATATATATATATATAGTTTTTTATTTCTTGGATGATTCTGCCCTGTTTTGGGCTTGTCATTGCTTGTAAGACTGCCTTTGCATCAGTGAGAATGACAATTTTTGGACCTCATGTGTGTTGAAAGTTTCCTGGGCTGTGAGATTGTGCGGAGTGCCATTGCCTTTGCTCTAAAATGTGAACACCTTTCTTCTGCTGGAAGAAAGTATGTTTTTGTCTTTCCACTTGGGTAGTCAGGTAGGTTATGTAGATGCCATTGCCTCCCTTCACTGCTTTGAAGCTTCACTACTCTACTAAATATTTATATTTACTAAATTAGTCTAAAATCTAAAGACTAAAAAGACATTACAATTAATATTATTCAATATATAATTTCTCTCTCTCTATGCGATCAAGACTCAATCAGAGTAGGATTCCAGACTCTCTCATGAAGTCAGCTGTCTGTTTAAGTGAATCGATTGCCCCATATAGTTTCTCTTCCAGGGAGGTGGGTGTGGACCACATTACTCTTCTCAAGACTGTGTACTGGGGGCAATCCTGTAGAACATGTTTTGTAGTCATATTGTCCAGTGTACACTGGCATAGGCTGGTTGTACCTATTTTGAATTTGGTGAACATGTGATTTCTCATTCTATTGTGGCCTGTGCATAGGCGAAGTATGATGACTTGATCCCTCCTTGATAGTTGGTGATATTCATCACTCTCGTTATGCTTTGGGTGTTCTCGTTTCCATTTCTCATGGAACTGACCTTTGAGGATGGATTTGGCTTTATCATAACTGAGCGGATGGCCGGATGGTTCTCTTGTGGTAATCTCCCTCCCTCTTTAGTTAATTTGTCTGCGAGTTTGTTCCTGTGTATATTACAGTGTGAAGGTTTCCACTGAATGACTACTCTCTGGAAGTTATTGCATAGTTGGTCCAGGGTTGTTCTCAAGTCATCTAGTTCATTGTTCTTGGGGCTTTTTAGAGCCGATGGCACTGACAGTGCATCAGTCAGAATCACCAATTTATTGTGCATGCTATAATATATCATTTTTAAAAAGCAATAAGAAAAATAACCTCTACAGAGATGAAATGTGTTAGACGAATGACAGGAAACAGTTTGAGAGATAAGATCAGAAATGAAGAACTGAGAAAAATGCTAGGAATAGCCCCCGCCATAGAATATATAAGGAAACAACAGATAAAATGGTTTGGCCACGTGACAAGGCAGAAAGAACAAAACATAACACATCACAACGAGCCTTCAACAAACATTGTGAGAATACCAGACCCAAGGGTCCACCACGAAAAAAATGGGTCGATGGAAAATTAGAAGCACTAGGAAACATAACAGCAGCAGAGGCGAACAGAAGAGCAAAAGACCGCAAATTATATCTGATCTCCTCTCGGCCGGCGCTGAAAGGAGGAGGAAGGAAAGAAGAAGAATAAATTAATGAATTCATCAAAGATGCACATCTGTACAAGAATTCCAACTATCTTTACTATCTAATATTAGTTGGTAATGTTTTTTCTTACTTTTACAAAAAGTTGTTGCTCAATATTTTAATTTCAACAACAAACTTGTTGACATTCGTTACACATCAATGAATCATGGCAGAAGTGGCTAGAAGACTTCAGAAGTTGGCCACTTTCTTTATCAAAGTTCAAGATTACATGATAGACTTCCGGGTCACATGAGGCCGTGGTTCTATAGATTCGCAAAAATGTTGATGCATGCCGAGACATCCAATAAAAGAGGTAAAGGCACCAAGATGCGTAGAGATACGAAGCTGCTGCCATCCAATAAAAGACCGATTCTAAAATCTTGCATGGAGGCGAAGGCGCGCCCCACCCAGCACCAGAGCTGGAAGTCGTCAGTGACTCATAACTGATGGCTTGCGCCAGGATCGGTGAACCAGAACCATCCAGACCCTGCTACACCTCTTCGTGGTGCCTCTAGAAACAGACTAACCTGTCTAGTCTGGCCAAGCGAGCAGGGATCGAAGTGGGAAGACGAACCCGGTACACAAAAAAGCGTCGGCTGAAATCGGATGTGTTGGGCCGAAAGGCGCAGATATCACAGTGTTTCACTGCAAACTGCAACACAACGTAACTACGTCCACTTAACGTCCTTTTAAGGGCGGATGACGAGGAGGAAGTCTACGGTTCGTATCCGTTAGAATACCTCAAATCATCGGACGAACGCATCATCATCATCATCAAATCTTGCATTGGGACGGCTTGAAGCAGTTTTATCCACCAAGCCAAGTGAATTTGTAGACAAACACCAGACATGCCAAGCGTTGTCAGTCCCCAACTGTCTATTCCAGAACAGACCCCTGAAAAGAGGAATCCGGATTGTCAATACAAAAACGGACAGAAGTGGAAGGAATACTTGAAAAGGTGGAACAGAATAGTATACAGCGTAAAACAATCAATCTGTTTTTTTTTTTGATGAAGAATACCCACAAGATCTATGGGATCGTGTGTACACAAATGGATCATCACAGAATGCAGTAAAGAATGGGGGAGCAGAAACATACATAGAGTACTCAAATAAGAGTTTTTCTTTTTTCTTCTATCCTTTCTCATTTGCCTTTCAGCGTCGAGTGGAGATATAATTTGTGGTATTTTGCTCTTCTGTTTGCCTCTGCTGCTGTTATGTTTCCTAGTGCTTCTAATATTCCGTCAATCCATATTTTTCGCGCTCGGCCCTTAGGTTTGGTGTTCTCGCAACGCTTATTGAAGGCTCGTTCTGTTGTTTTTTAATCACTCTGCCTTGTCACGTGGCCAAACCATTTTATATATTGTTTCTGTATATATTCTATGGCGGGGGTTATTCCTAGCTTTTTTTTCTTTTAGTTCTTCATTTCTGATCTAGTCTCTCAGACAATTTCCTATAACACGTCTAACACACTAGGACTAGGGATATGAATAAAACAGCAACATGGAAATATTGTCACAATTACGATGCTGAAATCCAAGCAATAATGCTGGCAAGAGAACAACTGCTGAACAGTATTCTTGGCCTACAGTCTGTTGTGTTTTTGACAGATGCAAGAAAAGCACTCGGACATTACAATCCAGAAAATTGCCACATCTGCAAACCTTATTAACTGAACTTTGCAAGCACCACAGGATTGTCCTCGGTGGATCCCATCTCACTGTGGAATATCAGGAAATGAGAAAGCAGATCAACTGGCAAAGGAAAGCGCAACAGGCACACAACCAGATGCACCAGTTATCTGGTTATCTGGTTATGGTAGGCCTCGGTATCACTGCAAACGAATTAAAATCCATAATTGCTCAACCGCCCGTGCCAGTGGAATCATCCGAATTGCTAACACATCTCCCAAGCAAAGAAAGTAGCTGTAGTCCCCACCACAGCAGTCTCAGCACACGCCAAAATACATAAGGCGAAACCGCACAGAGAGTGAACACGGCCAACTGTTCCTGTCATACGATATCAGCATTCATCGTAAGCAATTGGAATATCGGAGCATGATCAAAACGGATGAAACACACAGCTCACGGTGTGCACAGAGCACTTAACTCAGTAGCTCCTGCAACAAGCCGGACTTGGAATATGAGGAAACTGCAACAAGGAACACTTTTCAGACATAGCCTTCAATGGTTCCTGCCGCCTATCCATCACATTGACCGGAAGATCACGTCCTCCTGAAAATGATGAACGTCATAGTATTTAAATGTATAGCGCCTGATGATGTTAGGACATCGTGTTTGACTCCAACTCCGAACATACAAAACACAGTTCGTCGTCAGATTATCCCCGATGCACACCAAACGCAAGATCGCAAGATTAGCGCCTGGTCGGTCTTGGGACACACGATGATCCATTATGATGACGTAGCACGCACAATATGGCTGCGCCCATGTATTCATGTTTACTCTAGCGAATGCAGTCTACAACGAACAAACATGGTACAAACTTCCCAAAGACGCTGACTTGACTGACTTTGCACCAGTTACATACCATCAGAAGAAACAGATAATCAAATCAATCAGAAGACCACAAGCCCCAAATCAGGATGCCTTTCATAATATGAGTAGATATGAACAAGTTATCATTATACGCCTCAGAACAGGACACAATCATCTCCACAGACATCTGTATACAAAATTCAAGATCGGCACCTCAACTACATGTACATGTGGACAGGCGCCCCAGATTGCTAAACATACTTCAAAACTGTACTGAATATAGTAGACTGAGGACAATCCATTGGCCCATAGATACAACACCACAGACAAAACTATATGGGCCACTGCAAGAATTACAAAAGACAGTAACATTCATACAGGATATGACATTGTAGATATAGACAATACTTCAAGCAAACGAAAGATAGATTCGCATTATAAATGTAATAGTGCAATACCTATCGTGTTTTGTAAATAAAAGAAATAAGGTATGACGCAAACATTCACATTTTCATCTGTAATTTTTAAATAAATCCCAAACATGGCCGTGAAACACAGAGAGCAACAAGAACGAAAGTTAGGAAAATACAGATTGTTCAGTAATGCTTGTTTGTTCAAATTGAAAGAGTGGAAGTGGTTTGAAAGAATAATTACAAACAGAACTATGGAAAGTACCAGTGTCAGTATAAGTATCAATGCAAAAAAAGATTCCATTGGATAGTCTAGAGATACGACGTCGGCCTCAGGGCAGGTGAAAAGGGGGGGGGGGGGGAGAGAGATTCAAGGCCAATCATAAGTGGTGGTGATTTAAAAAAAAAAATTAATCCGTGGTTTCCTTATAACGTTACCCTCCCCTGATCTCTTGGGCAGTGAGATCCGATGTCTGGCCCTTTTGGATAACAGCAATATACCGGAGGTTCTGTGTGCACTCGCGCACGTTAAATAGCACTTAGTAGTTGACATAGAAAAGAGTAGGTCATAAGTATGGTTGCTGCCGTGGAAACTTACTTACTTTCCACTCTTCTTCTACTGTATTTACTTCGTTAGGGAGTTTCTTGAATTTCTCTGTTAGTTTTTCTTCTGGGTTTTCATTTATTCTTGATCTTTTAATTGCTTTATTTTTATTGTCTGTTCTTTTTGCTTTTTTCTTTGTCTATTTGCGCATCTTCTCTTTGCTTTTGGCTTTCTGAGTGTAAGCATAACTATTTTGTGGTCCGTGTCGTCTGTGATATTAGGGATAGCTCTGCCGTCGGTTACTATTTTCTTGTCAGTATACAATCTATCTGGCTTCTGCTTGTTGTGTCATTCCACTTGTACCAGGCGTATACCTGCGACGCTCTGTGTTTGAAGAATGTGCTGGTGATAAATAAATCATTTTGATTACATAATTTCAACAGTCCGCTTCTATTTTAATTTATTTCAGCTGTTTTCTCGCCAAAGGGTCCTAGGATATCTTTGTTCTCACTGTTGCGCTTCCCGAGACTTCGATTAAAATCTCCCATCACCAACATGTCGTCGCTTTCATCAGTCTTGTTGACAATTTCATTAAGTGTCTCAGATTTTTTTGCTGTCTTTTTCATTGTTTGCTTCAAGGGGCATAAATCTGTATGTAAGTTGTTTTTGGTCGTCTTCTAGTAGTCTTGTTGTAATTATTCTTTCTGAGTAGTATTTTATTTCTAGAATGTTCTTTGCGTGTTTTGGGTCAACGATAAAGCCCACTCCGAGTGTTGTTCTTTCTGTGTTCTCGACTCCTGAGAATATTATCGTATAGCTAATGTGTGTTTTCTTTATCTGTTGCCCTTTTACTCAAGTGTACGTTTATCCTAGTATTTTAATTTTCCTCTTTGTCATTTCTTCTATAAATTCAACTTCTTTGATTTTTTGTTTTTCCGCATATATTTATGGTTGGGTAACTGGTTGGTCTCGAGGCAAGACGCAGGCCTTGAGGCAGAGAGGTTATGAGTTCAAATTACGGCTGAACCAGTTGGGATTTTTATTTATAATTTCTCTCTGCGGTAACCACCCCTGGTCTCAGCAGGGAGACCCGGCTTGAAACGTCAATTACTCATCGACGGAAAAAAATATGAGTACCTCCGAAGACGGAGTTATCTGCCTGTGCGGCGAAGGACCCATGTGCACACGGCTACCAGGAAAAAATGGATTAAAACGCAAAATTCAGTTCCTAGTCTCTAGGGACTTCGCTAGAGGTGAAAGCTGGCGAAAGCAAAAATAAAAAAAAAAAAAAAAAAAAAATATATATATATATATATATATATATTGATGGTTGCTACTTTATATATGGGGGGGCCTCGGTAGCCTAGTTGGGAAAACCACCCGACTAGACTACCGACGTTCGGACAACCCGTGTTCAATTCCCGCTGGGAGCAGTGTGAATTGTACTCGTGGTTGGAAAAAAAAAAATACCCCCACGGTCGACCCAGCCGTTGGCAGAAATGGGTACCAGGGTATATTATCCTGGGAAGGCGCTTCGCATCTGAGTTTCGATGCTTGAGGCTACACTATACAGAAATATCCGAACATTTCTGGATAGGCGGCCGAGCACATATGGGTATACACTCGCGTGCTAAGACGCCGGTTCAAGTCTCGTACTTTACTTTACCTTTATATGGGTCTGTCATAGTTTTTCTGATTTATTTGAGCATAATGCGTGTATCCCTTACCGACCTGCCGAGTCTGTCGTAAGTTAATGAATTAACTTAAGAACACACATTTTGGGGGGGGGGGGGGTAGCACAGAGATGTTTCTCCACTAATTAACCTAAAACCACAAATGTCCTGTGCCGCCCCATGTTATCTCTCCACATCGCTAAACTGCAACAAGACATTAAATGAAATTATATGTGTGCCTACACTTTATTTTCCACAAACAATACCATAATACTGTTGCTAAAGCGGATCGACAAAGTCAGATATCTCAATATCTAAATAAAATAGTTGATTGATTACCAAGAAAAATGACATTAACGGTAGCTGTAATGCTGGACATCACGCAGTGTTGCGTGTTATGTTTATTGTTTTCTGCCGTGACTCTGTACAATAATATCGCAGACGGATTTGATTTCCAAATTTATATAACAGTAAAGTAGATTAGACAGTACTGCTCAAAATGGTTTATTCACGTTAAAGATGTTATGAAATAGGAATTAGCTTGAACGAAAGTCATTTATGAGATTTAATCATCAATAAATAGACGAGAGATCAATTTGTTTATTGTATAATATAGTATTAGTGTTAAATTTGTGTGCGAATATATTTTATGATGAAGTAATACACCGGTGTTGACTAAAACTATCACTCAATAAAATTAGTGTCGTGCTATAACGTATTGGTGATCATATTTCTCTTGTGTTCGAGGCTTACTAACTAGGTCTATCGTCTTTATTTATGTGGATAATTCTGTCAGATATTCCTCTCTTTCTTAACTTCCTTATGATGACTAAGTGTTCCGACATTTTCTATAAGAAGCTGTCTTTTCATGTCATCCATGAACTAGGGTAGCTTTCTTTCACCTTTTCTAGAATTTTTTCCTCTTCTGCCTATAGCATTATTAGCAATTTTTCTCAGAACAAAAATTTTGTTGCTTCTCTTTTCTTATTGATTGTCTATGTTTTGAATATATATAGTAAGGTTGGTTCTATACAGATTTTTATTACTCTTTTTCTGGTTGATACATGAAAGCCTAAAACTATAAAAGAAAACTGTTAGTGCTGTTGCCCTCTGTTAGCAAACAATTAGAGAGGTTGAAGCAATTTCTTTTATTATGTTGTTTGAGTGTGTCAACTTTAGATCTCTAGTGAAGATCTGAGGGACTGAATTTTGCATGAATATAACATATTCCTATTTTTCACACTGACAGCCATGAGTTCAGGTATACTCCGCCATACAGACAAATATTCTTGGACTTCAAAACTCCAATTTTTTATCGTTGAGAGTTTTCATTTTTCGGGTAGATTTTATCCCATCAGTTTTGACAGTACAACCGCCATTTTTTGCCTACTCTTTTCAATTCGCAACTTCCGAGGATGTTTTTTAACGTGCGCGAGTGACCTGTTTTTTGCCACTATCTGAGACATCAGATGTCACTACCCAGAGACCAGGGAAGGGTAAAGTCACAAAGAAACTACAGATTACATTTTTTTAAAATTCCCACTGACTGTGGTAGAATCGAACCCGGACCTTCTTATTCTTTAATTAATCTTTATACCTTATTTTTTCCTAAAAAGAAGTTTAATGAAACTTATCTGATTTAGTAAAATGAGAAAATCTTGACATAAAAAGGACTCTGAATCTCTGGTGTTTTTACCTTTGTCAAATTATATATTTTTCATATTATCAGGGATACTAGTATGTTCAGTAGAACTTAAGATGAAAGT
Source organism: Megaustenia siamemsis (assembly GCA_032433765.1). Taxonomy (NCBI): domain Eukaryota; kingdom Metazoa; phylum Mollusca; class Gastropoda; order Stylommatophora; family Ariophantidae; genus Megaustenia; species Megaustenia siamemsis. Next base: position 11,051,828 of record JAVIAB010000050.1, read on the forward strand.
TGTCAGCGACTGATCAGGATCAGCAGTACAGCATTAAGGTCCTACTCCACGCGGTATCAATGGAAATAAACTGCCGCAGTTTCGGCAATTGAATATAGATGAAAGAGGAAATGGTACTTCAGTACAAAAATACCTTGCTGAAGCCAGAAGTCTCTGATATCCCAGCTTTCTGCCATTGACATCACATCCATGGCCATTCGCTAAACAGGCTCTCCTATGGGAAACATCAGGGTACAGAAAGAGAGGAAGACCTAGAAATACACTGAAAATAACACTTATAAGAGAAGCAAAGTTGGCAGGCATAGACTCATTAGATAAGATCTACCAATGCAGGACGAATCTGGATCAAGAAATGGGTAATGAAGCAGAGGAGTAAAATTTGGTTGGGATCCAGAAGGACCATATTTTCCTCACAAATTTGATAACATCGCCTCAGAAGAAAAAAGAACGAAAAATCATAAAATATTTGACCTCACAGGACAGACTGCATTAACTGTAGATGTATTACATTACTTGAAGTGCCAAAGTACTCAGTAGAATCAGCATGCAAGGACTATTCAGACCATGAATCTGTTGAACAAACAAGCAGACTCCAGAGAAAAAAAGATTCTGCACAAAATCTTCACAATCACAAACAAAACAAAGTGTTGTGTTTAGAATTGCAGAGAGGAACTTATTTATTTGGTTGATTTTAAAATATATTTCTAGGACACATTTAGTGCTTTCATCTTCCATTTGCGTTGAGTGCGTGGCATCCTGATTGTCGTGCGCCTTTTGGCTGGTTGCCTCCGACTTCAGCACTTGAACTTGCTAGAGCAGACTGTGGTCTTGCTCGGTTGTAGGAAGGCCTGGCCAGTCTTAGTTTTCAGTCCCTGGTGACTGTTAAGCCCCATCCCCACGACAAGGAGCTGGCCTTCAGTACAAGACTGTACTGAATATAGTAGACTGAGGAAAATCCCTTGGCCCATAGATACAACACTACAGACAAAACTATATGGGCCACTGCAAGAATTACAAAAGACAGTAAAATTTATACAGGAAACGACATTGCAGATATAGACAATACTTCAGGCGAACGAAAGATAGATAAGATAGTGCTTTCATCTTCTTCCTTTCAACTCTCTGTGGAGCATAGGTCTTCAACAAACACTTTCCAAGTCGTTCTGCTTTTTGCCATTCTTTCAAGATTATTCAATGTCTTCCCCATCATCTTTATCTCTGTCTTCTCAGAGATTGTTTATCTAGTGCTTACTTCGTTTTTATTTATGAATATTTAATTTAGCCAATATTTCATTTTCATTACACAACAGACAACTCCAAAGTGCTCATATGCACTCTTCAGTACATTGCCCAATATGAATGAAGCAAGCTGCCACACCTTATAGAGAGCACTTCAGATAAAGTGTATGAACTCTAGCAACAGTTACGACCTTGACCTCATTAGTCACTACTTACAACACGTGTGGCAGGTGACAGTAGCTCTGCAACATGCGTGGCAGGTGACAGTAGCTCTACAACATGTGTGGCAGGTTACTTTAGCTCAACAACATGTGTGGCAGGTGACAGTAGCTCTACAACATGCGTGGCAGGTGATAGTAGCTCTACAACATGTGTAGCAGGTGACAGTAGCTCTACAACATGTGTGGCAGGTGACAGTAGCTCTATTCTTTTCTCCCCTGATGGTTATCAGGCCCCTGTTGGACTTGGAGTAACTTATAGATGAAACATCTTAGTTGCAATGAGCAGAAATATGTACAAAACAATCAATCAAGAAAAAACCACACAAAAAAAGTGAACAAACATAAAAAAAAAACATGTTAACTCCCAAAACTCAACAACATTGAATCAACCTAGCAGTATTTATTGTATTCATCAACCATCAAAGAATATTACTGCTGAACTAAACATATTTTGAGGTGGTCCTGATGTGAAGGTATAGCATGTATTGCCTACACTTAAGGCAAGGCATACATGTAGGTTTCCAGTGCTGGGGTCAAGGCACTTTCTCTGCCCATATCAAGGTAAGGACTGCGGCCCCAACATGTTTTTAAAAAAAATTATCATTACCACCATCTTTTATTTTCTTGTGAAATTTTGCACCCCTAAGACTTTTTTTTCATATTATTAGGAGCCACACTCCTGTGTGTTACCGGGGCCTCATTATGAGGAAAGTAAAGAATAGTAACACTGTGACCTTCCAGGCATGTCGTAAGAGGCGACTAAGGAGGTTGATCGATGGCTTGACAAGCTGTCATTGTAAAAAGTATTGTTATGGAAACAGTGCCATAAGTTTTGGAAGCAGTGATCTCTGCAATATGTGCCATTTTGGCATGCAAGGTTTTTGTTTTTTGAGATTGTGGTTCTGCCCTATGTGCCGTCTTCGGCTCGAAAGGACGATAGATAGAAGACTTTTTTGCCCAGGGCACCACATTTTTTGGTCTTCTCCTCCATGCTCCACCACTGTTCTTATGAATCCCATTTTTTTCCCTCTGGGTTTATATTTTATCAATACATATGTTGACATAATATATAATCTATCAAGCTTGAATAAATAATATGTTAGTTATTACTCTAGGGCAAAGGCCCACAGGTTACTGAACCAACAACCCACCAATGACAATATATACAACAAATTTCTGTCCCTGGATGTAAGAGGAAATTCTGAAATGTTAAGAAGAGTTATCCCTTTATTGTTAATGTGATTCTGGGACAAGGAATGAATGACAAGATCAATGGATGGGAATGATAATGAGTGAAGAAGGAGATGAATATAAGAAATGGGCAAATGAACGAGTGGAGAAGAAGATGAAAGGAAGAAAGGGACAATGAATGAGTAAAGAAAAAAATGAATGGAAGCAACAGAGGTGTGGTTGCACAGAAGATGGATAAGATTTTGAGGATCGAGACACTGGACAACATCTGGGCGCTCCAGCGGTCAGAGACTCATTGCTGATACTACTCTACCTCCATATCCACAATCCGTGACATCACCTCAGAACTAAATGGGCTGCCACAGTTTATAAAGTGCACTGCCACACAACAGAATGAGAAACCACATGTTCACCAAACTCAAAATAGGATCTACCAACCAATGCCATTGTACCCTGGATAACATAACAAAACATGTTCTACAGGTTTACCCCCAGTACACAGGGGACTGCAGCTGCTTTTCTTTGAACATTCGATGAGATGTTAATTCGAATGATTCCACTGGCACGGGCGGTTGAACAATTATGGATTTCCATTCGTTTGCAGTAATACAGAGAGGCCTTCAAATAACTATAAAACCTGAGGAGGACAATGTGGCCCACACCCACCTCCCTGGAAGAGAAACTCTATGGGGCAACTGAATCACTGAAACAGACAGCAGCCTTCATAAGATAGTTTGGAGTCCTAGTCTGAATGAGCAATTATTGCAGAAGAAGTTCATAAAGTGCCATGCAATGGATACCCTCCCACCGTGGAATTGCTGGAGATGAGGTAACTGATACCGTCTCCAAAATTGGCAGCAGGAAAATCCAAAACACCCATCCCATGAACAGAGAGGTCAAGACCAACATACAAAACAATTGCAGAACAAGTGGAAGTAAGAGTGGAAAAAAATAACAACAATAAGCAGGATCCTACACACCGGCTGCCAAGGAATATCTAAAACATAATTTCTTACATCAGAACAGGCTGGAGACTCCTCAGCCATCACTACCACTTAAGGAAAAACCCACACTGACGAATGCCACTGTAGATGGGGGACCCAGGCTTTGAAATACCTTCACTTGTGCAACAATTATGACCAGTGATAGCTCATCCGTTAGTGAATTGGACTACAACGAACAAGAGGTCAGGTTTGATCCTGAGCGACGGTTTCCAGGTTTACCCAGCCTTAATTAGGTACTGGATTTTTATCTGGGAAAGTAAAGTGGCATGGGCGTAATTCCGGCCATATTACCCCAAAAATCATGTGCCGAAAGTCTGTAAAAATTATGGCCACTAACACCATATTCCCTACACGCCACCTGGCATGACGAAAATCTTTACTTTTACTTTACTTGACATTAAACCTGGCCCAATGACATAAACACACAACAAAAATTGTGGGGGACAATATGAGATGACTGTAAACTTTTTCCTGGCAACAGGGGAAAAAGAGATAGCATGAGCAAACATTTCTTGAATGTAAAAAAGGATAGACTCCATCCCACAAAGGTATATAACTAGTGTGGCCAAGTGAGCAGAAACGGATAGACTACACCTCCCTAAGGTGTTTAACTAGTCTGGACAAGTGAGCAGAGAAGGATAGACTACACCTCACAAAGGTGTTTAACTAGTCTGGCCATATGAGCAGAGAAGGACAGAATACACCTCACAAAGGTGTTTAACTAGTCTGGCCAAGTGAGCAGAGAAGGATAGACTACACCCCACAAAGGTGTTTAACTAGTCTAGCCAAGTGAGCAGAGAAGGATAGACTATACCCCACAAAGGTGTTTAACTAGTCTGTCCAAGTGAGCAGAGAAGGATAGACTAGACCTCACAAAGGTGTTTAACTAGTCTGGCCAAGTGAGCAGAGAAGGATAGACTACACCTCCCTAAGGTGTTTAACTAGTCTAGCCAAGTGAGCAGAGAAGGATAGACTACACCTCCCTAAGGTGTTTAACTAGTCTAGCCAAGTGAGCAGAGAAGGATAGACTGCACCTCCCTAAGGTGTTTAACTATTCTAGCCAAGTGAGCAGAGAAGGATAGACTACACCTCCCTAAGGTGTTTAACTAGTCTAGCCAAGTGAGCAGAGAAGGATAGACTACACCTCTACAAGGTGTTTAACTAGTCTAGCCAAATGAGCAGAGATCAAAGAAGGCAAACTGATGCCATTATATGCCTTGTAGGAGTTGGATTTGTTGGACTGAAAGGGACAAATATCACTGCTTATTGTAACCAACAACACATTTGCCACCATGTAACATCCTTTAGAGTGACAGACTCTTCTCTTTCTTGTGCTCACTAGACAACTAAAGAAAAAGACTTTTCATTGTCTGCCCTTGAAAGAACATGGTGGGTGTAGATGTTGTGGTTTACAGAGCTGTGATATTTTGCATCTTTTGGTCTGACATATTCAACTTCAGCATGGAATTTTTAAAGGCGGACTGCATTTTCTTTTTGATCCCTATGAGCTATCTGTTTCTAAAGACAAAGTGGAGGAGTAGGATCCAGATATTTCCGGTTCACTGGTACAAACTGTCAAGTCAAGTTCCACTGACTATTTCTGGCCCTAGTGCTCAAATGTGCCATTGCCCCTTTAAGGACATAGAATGAAGAATAGCCATTGGGTGAACAAAGAATAGAGGCAAGGGACAATAATGTAGAAAATGAATATAGACCACAAAGATGTGGTCTCACAAAAGAGTCATATATAAACATGAATGAGCAGTAGAATGACACACACATGTATTGCTGGGTTTAAAAGGGGAAACAGAAAATGATAAAAGGTAATCTATCTTTGTCAAAAAAGAAAATATGTGTCATCTGATGAATATGACTAAGTACCTATGGGCTTGCCTGAAGTACTGTGATGTCAATAGTGAACAACAGAAAGGTATTGGACAAAGTTGTTAGAAAAGCAATTGGAAATATTGAAATGTTTATAAGGGCAGATGGTTGTTATAGTGTGGGACTAGTTATCTACAGAATAAGGCAGAGAATGATGGTAAGTGCAAGTCCTTGGATGGTCGGGCATCAGAAAACAAACCAATAATAAGTTGTGTCCAATAGTTGTTGAAGATCTTTACTCCACAAGAATAATAACACATGATGATGCTGATAAGATGATTTACTCTACAACAAAACTACACATGATGATGATGAGATGATTTACTCTACTAGGAAAACTACAAATGATGATGATGAGATGATTTACTCTACTAGGAAAACTACACATGGTGATGATGAGATGATTTACTCTACTAGGAAAATAACACATGATGATGAGATGATTTACTCTACTAGGAAAATAACACATGATGAGATGATTTACTCTACTAGGAAAATAACACATGATGATGAGATGATTTACTCTACTTACTAGGAAAATAACACATGCTGATGAGATGATTTACTCTACTAGGAAAATAACACATGATGATGCGATGATTTACTCTACTAGGAAAATAACACATGATGATGATGAGATGATTTACTCTACTAGGAAAACTACACATGGTGATGATGAGATGATTTACTCTACTAGGAAAACTACACATGGTGATGATGAGATGATTTACTCTACTAGGAAAACTACACATGGTGATGATGAGATGATTTACTCTACTATGAAAATAACACATGGTGATGGTGAGATGATTTACTCTACTAAGAAAATAACACATGCTGATAAGATGATTTACTCTACTAAGAAAACAACACATGATGATGAGATGATTTACTCCACCAGGAAAATAATACAATGATAACATGATTTACTCCACAAGGAAAATAACACATGATGATGATGAGATGATTTACTCTACTAAGAAAATAACACATGATGATAAGATGATTTACTCCACCAGGAAAATACAATGATAACATGATTTACTCCACAAGAAAAATAATACATGATGATATGTTAATAAGTGTGTTTGCCTTGTTCCTTAACCCCATAGAGACCCCCTGGAGTGCAGACATGGTCCAATCCTTCTCCACTCTTCTCCGTTGTGAGAACATTTGATCCTGTTTGAATGTTGTCCTCAACCAGTCTTTGATGTTATTAATCCATTTCCTCCTTTGTTACTGCTTCTTGTAAGTTTGGCTTGCCCAGGCCATTAGATCTTGTGATCTGCCTGTAGCAGCTAAACTTCTTTCTCTTTTGAAAGGATACTGTTGGTCCCAGAGTCAATCAAGGGAGGCCAGAAGAAAAACTTTTTGAGTTGAAACTAATTACTACCCTTGCATGGACGGCTGGCAGCGAAGTGGCCCCAAGATTTCAACGGGGTTTGTCTAAGACTACTATTGGTCATAAAGTCAATCAAGGGAGGCCAGAAGAAAGAAACTTTTGAGTTCAAACTAATTACTACCCTTGCATGGACGGCTGGCAGTGAAGTGGCCCCAAGATTTCAACGGGGTTCATCTAAGGTTACTGTTGGTTACAAAGTCAATCAAGGTAGGCCGTTAGTAAAAACACTTGGTTCAAATATCGGCAAGACAAAAGTTGAATACATTCTCCAAAGGAATGCAGAGGGAGCTATGAACAAAGAACAAGCTGATAAAATGCTCATCTGAGAATGACAGAAAAATGCTCATCTGAGAATGACAGACCAATATGTGAACATATTCTTCAGGATAAATGGCTTCACGAGAGAACCACAATGATTATGTAGCATTCGTTGATCTCTCAGTGTAACAAATATATGACAATGAGAGAAGTCTGACACAAACCATCAAATTTATGAGAGAAAAATGACATTGTTGCACAACCATGGATGAAGTTGAAGAATCCAACAAAATAAACATTCTTTTTATAAACTGATTTTATAAACAGTAAATTAAATACCATAAATGTTTATGTTTTCCAACAAGCAGGATCTGTCATAAGCTCTATGACTGTACATGCTCAAACATTAAAGGAAGCATTGCAACATGTTTGCTGTTTATATTCAAACAGAGAGCAATTAGAAATAGTTAATAAATCTCTGCTGCTGTAATTTGTTCAAATAAATATTGTAGAATTATTCATAATCTGCCTCCCATTTATATATATCTTTTAATATAAAAAAAGAAGTTCTCATAAATCTCGTTCATTAATACATTTTGTTAATATCAAGAAAAAAAAACTTGTCCTTAATCTCTGATGTTTAAGTTTTATAAAAAAAATAATAAATTAGACTTGATCAAAAGATCTCGGCACACTAAACATTTTTATTTTAAAAAAATTAATAAATAAGAAATAGAATTAACCAACAACAACACTAAGTTTATATTTGTCCTGAGATAACAAATATAAGTGAATAACAAAAGTAATTATTTTCATAAACAAAACAATAAGCAGAATTAATCATAAAATCTCTGCTGCATAAAGTTCTGTCCAGGCGTTCTGTCAAATCCAAACTGTGTATAGAACTTGAGATTCTCATCCTTGCATTCCAGAGACACCTTATAGCATTTCAGCTGCTGGCTCAGGCACACAAGTATGTCTATAAGTCTGTGAGAGAGAGTTGTCTTGATGTGAACATCATTGCTGTGACAACAATTAGGTTAGTTGGACTTCTTCACAATCTAGTGCTGGGAGGTTAAAGTACAACATATCTTAGTTCTGGGAGGTTAAAGTACAACATATCTTAGTTCTGGGAGGTTAAAGTACAAAATATCTTAGTTCTGGGAGGTTAAAGTACAACATATCTTATCACTAGGTTAAAGTACAACATATCTTAGTTCTGGGAGGTTAAAGTATAACACATCTTATCACTAGGTTAAAGTATACCACATCTTAGTTCTGGGTTAAAGTATAACACATCTTATCACTAGGTTAAAGTATACCACATCTTAGTTCTGAGAGGTTAAAGTATAACACATCTTATCACTAGGTTAAAGTATAACACATCTTAGTTCTGGGAGGTTAAAGTATAACACATCTTATCACTAGGAGGTTAAAGTATACCACATCTTAGCACTGGGAGGTTAAAGTACAACATATCTTAGTTCTGGGTTAAAGTATAACACATCTTATCACTAGGTTAAAGTATAACACATCTTATCACTAGGTTAAAGTATAACTCTTAGGACTAGGTTAAAGTATACCACATCTTATCACTAGGAGGTTAAAGTACAACATATCTTAGTTCTGGGAGGTTAAAGTATAACACATCTTATCACTAGGTTAAAGTATACCACACACTCTAGAACTGTGAGATTCCATGTAACTGTAAGGCATTTCATACCTTAGTACTGTCAGATTAAATTCTTTCACACTTCAGTATAGCAAGATATTATTATATCTTTATCTTTAAAAAATGCCTAACATTTACTCAATATAAAAATTGTACATTCAATAAGTGCCTAAAATATACTAAATAGTAAAATTATATATTCAATAAGTGCCTAACAGAAACGTTTATATTCAGTATATAAACCAAATCTGTATTCATCTCATATCATACAATATTGTCCCCTAAAATGGCAAGAAACACTCACATTTTGCCCAGTTGCTGTCCACGATACAGGTCATTAACAATGACATCTTCAACCCTGCCTCGCTGAAAACAGTAACAATTTAATGATCATGTGTGCATATATTTGACTAATTATATATTCAAATGTACATCTTTTATTTCCGTTCTCCCACACTTGAGCGACTTCTGACTTAGCAGTTAATGACTCTTTATCTAATGTCTCATCCAATATGCTGGTTTGTCAGATTTTAGAGCCGAGCCTGTTCACACATTCTGTATGTCTTTGTTGTCTTAACATTTATTTTGTTGGACACTTTCACACGGCAGTAGTGGCTTGGATCATCCTGTCCATGAACTAGATAAACAGTTCTTAAATGTTATGTAGAGCCAGTCTTAACATATGGATGTGAATCACGGACAATAAGACAACAGACAAGAAAATCACTGGAATCTGTAGAAATGTGGTTTTACAGAAGAATGTTGAGAATACCAAGGACAGCTAAGAAGAGTAATGAAAACGTTATGAAAGAGGCCAAAGCAAAAAGAAAGCTAATTTCCAATATTAGGAAGTAACAGTCATTATTTTCTAGCCATGTAATGAGAAAGGAACAGCTGGAATATATTGTAACAACTGGGAAAATTGAGGGACGAAGAGATAGAGGGAAGCAAGGAGAAAAGATACAGACAGCTTTAGAGAACGGGGAGCCACGATAGCTCAGTGGTTAGTGAACTGGACTACCACGGACAAGGGGTAGGGTTCGATCCCAACCGACGGCTTCCGGGTTCACCCAGCCTTAAATGGGTACCAGATTTTTTTCTGGGAAAGTAAAGCAGCATGGGCGTAATACTGACCACATTACCCCAAAAATCATGTGCTGAAGATCTGTAAAATATAGGGTCACTAACACCATATTTCCCTATACGCCACTTGGCGTGACGGGGGTACTTTACTTTTACTTTTAGAGAACGGCTTGGCAGAAGGTCAACAACATAAATGATAAATAACTGTCGAGATTGAGAGTTGTGGATAGACATGATCACCTATGCCAGCAGGCACTGTACTTGATGATGATGTCCATGAACTCCTTCACAAAGTGCCTGCAAGATGACGCAAACTTTTATCATGGACTAGGTATCACCTTTTTTGGAATCCCCAGGGAAAAGACAAAGAGGAAGACCAAGGAATTCTTGGAGAAGACAGATTGAAGCAGAGATGAAGATGATGGGGAAGACATGGAATGATCTTAAAAGAATTGCAAAAAACAGAACGACTTGGAAAGTGTTTGTTGAAGACCTATGCTCCACTGGGAGCTAAAAGGTAGAAGAGGTATCACCACTTAGAACTACTCTATACACACTGTGTGTGGGAGGTGAAATGAAAACTTCAACCCTGTGCTATGAAATTAGAAAGATATAGATCATCAGGTCGCATGTCCCTTGCAGAACATTACATTCACCACAGCCCGTCTGAAAGAATCTGTCTCTAGCCAGATCTCCCACAGAACGATGCATTCACCACAGCCTGTCTGAAAGAATCCCTGTCTCTAGCCAGATCTCCCACAGAACGATGCATTCACCACAGCCTGTCTGAAAGAATCTCTGTTTCTAGCCAGATCTCCCACTTTTTTCTCTTGTCATGTTCAGGGTGTCTTTGATGTCTTTAAACCACCTCCTTCTTGGTCTGCCCTTGATGTGTCACCCGGGAACCATCCCTTCCATTATTGTTCTTTCCAGCCCGCTGTGTCTTTCGCCATAGTATTTTAATGTCCTCTGTAAGATGGTGTTTATAAGGCAGTTCTATTGAATGTTTAAGTCTTTTAGTATGTCTTCATTGTTCTTTTTATTTAGTCAAGGTACCTTAAGGATTTTTTTATGTAGCATTTTGTTTCAAATGAATCGATTTTCTTCCTTGCTGTTTGCAAGATTGTCCATGATTCACAACCATATATTGTTATCAGTAAGATACATGTGTTCAGTCATTTTAATTTTACTGCCTTGTTGGTATTGTGTCACATGTTCTTCAGGGTGTAACAGTTACAGATCATTGTAGACAACAATGTCATCTTGATTCATCAGCATTTTGAACAGAAGTCCCAAACTGAGAGGAAGGAAATGAGATCAGCATATCACATAGATCACTACAGACATTGTAGAAAGATGGGCTTGAAGTATTATAAACTTATACACAACTTTGTACACCTTTACAGGTGGTTGGAAGCAGGTTGCTGATAATCTTTAGTAGTCACTGTCAGATGCTGTTTAATGCCTCTCCTGTCAGCAGGTTGCTGATAATCTTTAGTAGTCACTGTCAGATGCTGTTTAATGCCTCTCCTGTCAGCAGGTTGCTGATAATCTTTAGTAGTCACTGTCAGATGCTGTTTAATGCCTCTCCTGTCAGCAGGTTGCTGATAATCTTTAGTAGTCACTGTCAGATGCTGTTTAATGCCTCTCCTGTCAGCAGGCTGCTGATAATCTTTAGTAGTCACTGTCAGATGCTGTTTAATGCCTCTCCTGTCAGCAGGTTGCTGATAATCTTTAGTAGTCACTGTCAGATGCTGTTTAATGCCTCTCCTGTCAGCAGGTTGAGTAAGGTTATCATGGACAGCTTGTTCTACAAAATAAATGTGTGATATTACAAACTCATTTTTTTCATGACTCATCAGGTGACAAAGACCTGACTTCATCTGCCAATGATCTCCCTGGTAAGAGCTTGCATCAAAACAGGTTGGCTAATGAGGTTATCTTCTCTTCTACCTTTTAGCTCCCAGTGGAGCATAGGTCTTCAACAAACACTTTCCAAGTCGTTCTGTTTTTTGCAATTCTTTTAAGATCATTCCATGTCTTCCCCATCATCTTCATCTCTGCTTCAATCTGTCTTCTCCAAGAATTCCTTGGTCTTCCTCTTTGTCTTTTCCCCTGGGGATTCCAAAAAAGGCCTGTTGTGTAATACTCTCAGTTGGTTTCCGTAGTGTGTGTCCTATCCATCGCCATCGTCTTCGCTGTATTTCTTTATCCACTGGTATTTGACCGGTACATTTCCATAATTCCACGTTTGTGACTTTGTCCTGCCATTTCCATCCCTTTATTCTGCGCAAGCATCCATTAATGAAAGTCTGTACCTTCGTGATTGTCAATTTTGTTATTCTCCATGTTTCACAGCCATATAATAGAACCGACTTAACATTGGAGTTGAAAATTTGTATTTTTGTATTTAGCCTAATTTCTTTGGATTTCCATATGTTTCCCAGTGCAATGAAAGCTCCTCTTGCTTTTGATATCCTTATTTTGGTATCGTTTTCTGTTCCTCCCTCTTTATCTATATTACTGCCCAGATATATATAAGATTGTACGTCTAGTAGAGGTATTTCTCCTAGTTTTATTTGGTTATTGCCAACTGCATTAATTCTCATAATGTTGGTCTTATCTCTATTAATCTTTAGTCCTAGCTGTTGTGATCTCTCATCTAATATACTCATTTTATCTTGCATCTGTTGGTGGCTGTGTGATAGGAGAGCTATGTCATCAGCAAAGTCTAAATCATCAAGTTGTTTGGTCAGTGACCACTGGATCCCATTTCTGTTGTTTTGAGTTATTTTCATAATCCAATCTATGGCCAGTAGAAAGAGAAATGGAGACAGAAGGCATCCTTGCCTTACTCCTGTTCTTATTTCAAATGCTTCTGTAAGCTGTCCTTAATGCACCACACTACATTTTGTTCCTTCATACATTGTTTTTATCAGGTTAATAACTTTATGGGGATTCCATAATGACTCAGCAACTTCCAAAGCATTCTTCTGTCTAAACTATCAAATGCCTTTTCGTAATCTATGAATCCAATATAAAGTGGGGATTTTAGTTCTAAACTTTGTTCAACTATTATACGTAGAGTAGTTATTTGATCAGCACATGATCTGTTCTTCCTAAAACCTGCTTGTTCATCTCTCAAGTGTTTCTCTATAGCCTCTTTTAGTCTCTCCAGAATGATTCTGCCTAATATTTTTCCTGGCACTGATAGTAGCATAATTCCCCTATAATTTGTGCACTCCTGTAAACTTCCTTTCTTTGGTAGTTTGATCATATAACCTTCTCTCCAGTCTTTAGGTATTTCTTCCCTCTCCCAAATTTTATCCAATAGATTATGTAACATCTTGGTAGAGGTGATAATATCTGCTTTGATGGCTTCCGAAGGAATTTCATCTGGTCCTGTGGCTTTACCATCTTTTAACAGTTTGATGGCTTTCATTATTTCTTCTTTGCTTGGTTTTCCGCAGTTAACGTGTAATTCTTCTTCTGCTGGTAGTATATCTGGAGGATTATTTGAGCCAGGTCTGTTCAAAAGTTCTTCAAAGTGCTCCTTCCATCTCTCCATTTGTTCCTTTATATTACTAAGCAGATTTCCTTTCTTATCTTTGATAAAGGCGTTGATCTGTTTGTATTTTCCACCTAATTTCTTTGTGCTGTTGTACAGTTCTTTCATATTCCCTTTATTTGCTGCTTCTTCTGCCTCTTTAGCTAATTCATCTATATATTTCCTCTTATCCCTTTTAATGCATCTTCTCACTTCTTTATTCACCTCTGTGTAAGCTTCCTGTGTCTTGGCTTTATTACTTCTTGTTTTGCTTTTATTTATGTCTGCTTTCTTGTTCTTTCTTTCTTTAATTTTATCCAGGGTCTCTGCTGTCATCCATGCCTTATTCTGGCGTTCTCTTTTCCCCAGTGTTTCTTCGCATGTCTCTTTCCATATATTTTTTACCTGTTTCCAATGATCTTCTATATTTATAGTATTTTCTAGTTGTTGGAGGACTTGGTATTTGTTTGATATTGTGACTGCGAATTTATCTTTAATTCCTTGTTCTTTAAGAAACCCTACATTGAAATACGTTCTGCCCTTATTCGTTGTAGTATACCTTTTTAATTTAATTTTAAGTTTGGCTAACAGAAGATGATGATCAGAAGCTATATCTGCCCCTCTATATACTTTTACATCCTGTAAGGATGACTTAAACTTATTATTAATACATATGTGATCAATTTGATTTTCCGTTCTATGATCTGGTGACACCCATGTAGCTTTGTGTATTCTTTTATGTTGGAATATTGTTCCTCCTAGGCTCATTTGATTAAGGGCGCAGAAATTCACAAATATCTCTCCATTCTCGTTTATATCTCCAAGTCCATGTTTTCCCATAATCTCTTCAAAGCCTCTGTTGTCTGATCCTATCTTAGCATTTAGGTCTCCCATCAAGATTATAATATCCTTGGCTCGTCTTGCATCCATCTGGCATTGTAGCTGTTTATAAAAATCATCTTTAACTGAGTCATCTTTATCGTTGGTTGGTGCATAGCATTGTATAATGTGTAATTTTATTTTGTTTTTGGTTGTTCTAAATGTTGCTCTCACCAGTCTTGGTCCCACTGCCTCCCATTCTATTAGTGTCTTCTGTGCATTCTTTGATAGCATTATAGCTACCCCTTCGCTATGTTGTGCTCCTGGTTCCTGGTGTCCTGATGATAAAATCATCTCCCCTGTATTCAATTTTATTCTCTCCGCTCCCAGCCATCTTGTTTCACACATTCCCAGAATATCTATCTTGTAGTTGTTCATTTCTGCTGCCACTTGTGCCGCTTTTCCCTGTTCGTTAAGGGTACGAACATTCCAGGTGCCAATTCTGGATGATTTCCTGGTAGACAAAGGGTGAGTCGGCAACCCGGACTCCTTATGGCTTTCTCCGGATTGCGTCATACATCTCTTAGACAGAGAGCCCTTCTCTTTCCTGGTTGACGGATTTACTTTATCTTTCTTTGACTTGTTCATGTTTGTGAAGTTTTTTCGGCTTATTTTTTTACAGTATGGGATAGCCAGTCCCATGCCTAACCCTCCTTTCTCGCCTCTTACGAACATGCCTGGTAGGGTACAGCGCCGCTATTCTTTACTTCCCTTTCGGGCCCCGGCAGCGCACGGGCGATGTCTTTAAACCACCTCCTTCTTGGTCTGCCCTTGATGTGTCACCCGGGAACCATCCCTTCCATTATTGTTCTTTCCAGCCCGCTGTGTCTTTCGCCATAGTATTTTAATGTCCTCTGTAAGATGGTGTTTATAAGGCAGTTCTATTGAATGTTTAAGTCTTTTAGTATGTCTTCATTGTTCTTTTTATTTATTCAAGGTACCTTAAGGATTTTTTTATGTAGCATTTTGTTTCAAATGAATCGATTTTCTTCCTTGCTGTTTGCAAGATTGTCCATGATTCACAACCATATATTGTTATCAGTAAGATACATGTGTTCAGTCATTTTAATTTTACTGCCTTGTTGGTATTGTGTCACATGTTCTTCAGGTGTAACAGTTACAGATCATTGTAGACAACAATGTCATCTTGATTCATGAGCATTTTGAACAGAAGTCCCAAACTGAGAGGAAGGAAATGAGATCAGCATATCACATAGATCACTACAGACATTGTAGAAAGATGGGCTTGAAGTATTATAAACTTATACACAACTTTGTACACCTTTACAGGTGGTTGGAAGCAGGTTGCTGATAATCTTTAGTAGTCACTGTCAGATGCTGTTTAATGCCTCTCCTGTCAGCAGGTTGCTGATAATCTTTAGTAGTCACTGTCAGATGTTGTTTAATGCCTCTCCTGTCAGCAGGTTGCTGATAATCTTTAGTAGTCACTGTCAGATGCTGTTTAATGCCTCTCCTGTCAGCAGGTTGCTGATAATCTTTAGTAGTCACTGTCAGATGCTGTTTAATGCCTCTCCTGTCAGCAGGCTGCTGATAATCTTTAGTAGTCACTGTCAGATGCTGTTTAATGCCTCTCCTGTCAGCAGGTTGCTGATAATCTTTAGTAGTCACTGTCAGATGCTGTTTAATGCCTCTCCTGTCAGCAGGTTGCTGATAATCTTTAGTAGTCACTGTCAGATGCTGTTTAATGCCTCTCCTGTCAGCAGGTTGAGTAAGGTTATCATGGACAGCTTGTTCTACAAATAAATGTGTGATATTACAAACTCATTTTTTTTCATGACTCATCAGGTGACAAAGACCTGACTTCATCTGCCAATGATCTCCCTGGTAAGAGCTTGCATCAAAACAGGTTGGCTAATGAGGTTATGGATTAACATATTCCCTGCAGTGGTGGGCCTAGCAATGAGGTTATGGATTAACATATTCCCTGAAGTGGTGGGCCTAGCAATGAGGTTATGGATTAACATATTCCCTGAAGTGGTGGGCCTAGCAATGAGGTTATGGATTAACATATTCCCTGAAGTGGTGGGCCTAGCAATGAGGTTATGGATTAACATATTCCCTGCAGTGGTGGGCCTAGCAATGAGGTTATGGATTAACATATTCCCTGAAGTGGTGGGTCTAGCAATGAGGTTATGGATTAACATATTCCCTGAAGTGGTGGGTCTAGCAATGAGGTTATGGATTAACATATTCCCTGAAGTGGTGGGCCTAGCAATGAGGTTATGGATTAACATATTCCCTGCAGTGGTGGGCCTAGCAATGAGGTTATGGATTAACATATTCCCTGAAGTGGTGGGTCTAGCAATGAGGTTATGGATTAACATATTCCCTGAAGTGGTGGGCCTAGCAATGAGGTTATGGATTAACATATTCCCTGCAGTGGTGGGCCTAGCAATGAGGTTATGGATTAACATATTCCCTGCAGTGGTGGGCCTAGCAATGAGGTTATGGATTAACATATTCCCTGAAGTGGTGGGTCTAGCAATGGGGTTATGGATTAACATATTCCCTGCAGTGGTGGGCCTAGCAATGAGGTTATGGATTAACATATTCCCTGCAGTGGTGGGCCTAGCAATGAGGTTATGGATTAACATATTCCCTGCAGTGGTGGGCCTAGCAATGAGGTTATGGATTAACATATTCCCTGCAGTGGTGGGCCTAGCAATGAGGTTATGGATTAACATATTCCCTGAAGTGGTGGGCCTAGCAATGAGGTTATGGATTAACATATTCCCTGAAGTGGTGGGCCTAGCAATGAGGTTATGGATTAACATATTCCCTGCAGTGGTGGGCCTAGCAATGAGGTTATGGATTAACATATTCCCTGAAGTGGTGGGCCTAGCAATGAGGTTATGGATTAACATATTCCCTGAAGTGGTGGGCCTAGCAATGAGGTTATGGATTAACATATTCCCTGCAGTGGTGGGCCTAGCAATGAGGTTATGGATTAACATATTCCCTGAAGTGGTGGGCCTAGCAATGAGGCAAGGATTGCCATATTCCTTGAAGTGGTGGGCCTAGCAATGAGGCAAGGATTGCCATATTCCCTGAAGTGGTGGGCCTAGCAATGAGGCAAGGATTGCCATATTCCCTGAAGTGGTGGGCCTAGCAAATAGGCAAGGATTGCCATATTCCCTGCAGTGGTGGGCCTAGCAATGAGGCAAGGATTGCCATATTCCCTGCAGTGGTGGGCCTAGCAATGAGGCAAGGATTGCCATATTCCCTGCAGTGGTGGGCCTAGCAATGAGGCAAGGATTGCCATATTCCCTGCAGTGGTGGGCCTAGCAATGAGGCAAGGATTGCCATATTCCCTGCAGTGGTGGGCCTAGCAATGAGGCAAGGATTGCCATATTCCCTGCAGTGGTGGGCCTAGCAATGAGGCAAGGATTGCCATATTCCTTGAAGTGGTGGGCCTAGCAATGAGGCAAGGATTGCCATATTCCTTGAAGTGGTGGGCCTAGCAATGAGGCAAGGATTGCAATATTCCCTGCAATGGTGGGCCTAGCAATGAGGCAAGGATTGCCATATTCCCTGAAGTGGTGGGCATACATAATGTTCAGTCCATGTGATAATTCAAAGGAAATATTTTGAAAAAAAAAAAAACAATAATCAAAATGAATTAATGCATTTGTGTGTGTGTGGTTGGGGGAGAGATGTAGTAAAGCAATGGTTAGTGAACTGGTCTATCAAGGGCTAACGGTCAAGTCCAATCTCCATCGACAGCTTCTAGACTAACCCACAAATTAAATGGTTACTGGATTATTTTACAGGTAGATAAGACTGAAGCAGTGATCTCTGCAATATGTGCCATTTTGGCATGCAACGTTTCTGTTTTTGAGATTGTGGTTCTGCCCTATGTGCCATCTTGAGCTCGAAAGGACAATAGATAGATAGATAGATAAGACTGCACTGGCATAGTGGTGACCACATTACACAACAAAAAACTGTACAGATAATAATAAAACAATAAGAGCACACTAACTTCATATATTCTTCCTGGCGTTTACCAGATGACTACAGCAGGATCAGATAATCTTCATCATCCGTCATTAAATGGACATTAAGTGGGCATAGATGTGTGCTTTATTTGTGCCCTTTAGTGCAACACGACTTCAACACTGCATTTTTGACATCCCTCTTTAACCCCTACTCACCTGGCAAGACTAGACTGGTTAATCTGTTACTAGAGGCACAGTGAGAGGGTGGAGGAGGGTCTAGATAGTTCTGGTTCACCGATCCTGGTATGAGACATCAGATATGAGTCACCATGTTGCTGTCAGATGCCTTGCCTCCCCGAATGACACGAGGCATAAAAGTGTTCCTTATTTTCCTTTTTTTTCAGAACGGAAAATAATTAATTTTACTCCCAAAATATATACAACTGGCTATTACTTTTGTCTATTTTTCACATCAGCAGTTGTGTGCTCAGGTGTCCCCTGCCATACAGGCAGATTTTCTCCGACTTCAGAGGTACTCTTATTTTTTATCATTGAGAATACTGATATTTTTAGGTAGATTTGTCTCTAGAAATGTTACCAGGCAGTGGCTGTATTTGACCCACTGTTTCCTATTTCCAACTGTCAAGAGTTCTTTAATGTGTGCAGGGTGCATGCTGGACCTACCACTTTTTTGCCATTACCCAAGAGGTCTCACTACCCAGAGACCAGGAGAGGGTAAAGCAAAGAGAAAGGACAATTCCTACCACATGTAGCAGGATTTAAACCTGGGGCCTTCTTATCTAGAGACCAATGCCTCACCTCAAGATCACCCCACCCTCTATGGATGGATATATTTAGAGGGAATCTTGGTGGCTGATTGGTTTGTGCACTTGTTTCCTCATCAAAGGGCCAAATTCTATTTTTAGAAATGACACATTTTAAATGTTTTTTTTTTTCTTCATTTGCCAGCTTTTACCTCTGACGAGGTCCCTAGAGACTAGCAACTGAATATTGCGTGTTAATCCATTTTTCCCTGGCAGCCGTAAACACAGGGGTCCTTCACAGCACAGGCAGATAACTCTGTCTTCGGAGGTACTGATATTTTTTGGGTCGATGAGTAATTGCCGTTTTAAGCCGGGCCTCGCTGCTGAGACCAGTGGTGGTTACCGCAGAGTGAAATCATAAATAAATATCCCAACCGGTCCAGCCGGGATTTGAATCCACATACTCTCTGTCTTGAGGCCGGTGTCTTGACTTTGAGGTTTATATAACCTCTAAAAATGGATACCAGAGATTTTTCTACAAAGTAAAGGTGGCCTGGACAGATATAGACCCCATCACCCTCAAAAATGTGCAGTTAAATGTTGCAAAATACAGTCACTAACATCATATTTCTCATACACCTAGCAAGGTAGGGGAGGTAACCTTTACTTTATATTAAGACACTGGTAATAACCAACTATGACGAGATTTGATAAAATATCTTTAAAAGAATTGAAAACTGATAGAACAAAAATTCAGATAAGAGAAGGAAGAGTATCTTGGTCTACGCCCTATAGGGGTGCTACGGCTCGAAAGGTCAACAGATAGAATAACCAACTGTATCTGTAACAACAAATGATCAAAAAGAATGTGGACATGAAATGGAAAAAAAACCCACTTACGGAACTAGCATGGTGTATAAATTTTTGTTCCTTCACTAACGTGGCGAGGCGATTATCTGCCCAGTTTTCAGATCTTCTATCACAGTCACATAGTAGGTGTCATGGCAGGCTTTCATTGTGTGGAACCTGTCTAGATTTGGACAAAAAACAGTGACAACAGTTAAACAGAAAATGTATCAATGAAGGTAAAGGATGACATATAAGCATGAACTGGACTACAAAGGACAAGAGGTAGGGTTCGATCCCAAACTGACGGCTTCCGGGTTCACCCAGCCTTAAATGGGTACCGGATTTTTCTGGAAAAAGGAATGCTGGCACGGGCGTAATACCGACCACATTACTCGAAAAATCATGTGCTGATGGTCTGTAAAATTTATGGTCACTAGCACCATATTCCCTATCCCTATATGCCACTTGGCGAGACCGGGGGGGGGGGGGGCGCCTCTTTTTTGTTTAACGTATGACATATAACGAGAACCTGGAGTAAGAACCATTGAGATAGAACCAAAGATTGGGTGTCCGGTTAGCGCAATCGATAGGCGGTTGGCTTACCACGGCAACAGCCGGGGTTCGTACCCTGGCGAGGACACCTGGGTTTTACTAATTCCCTAAAAATTAGTACCTCTGAAGTCGGAGTAAATCTGCCTGCATGGCGAGGGGCATCCTGTAATGGGATAAAACAGACTTTACACGCAAAATTCAGTCCCACAAAATTGAGTGGGTGGGACTTCGTCAGAGGTCAAAGCTGAAAAAAGCGAACGAACGAACGAACGAACCAAAGATTGCAGATTGAATGTAGGCTCCATTGGATAAGGTAGCAGAGAACATTTGCCCAATGAGGAGCTGCTTGGTGTCAGTCAAGTAATGTCTTGTTATAGGAGGCTGAAGTTATTAAACTTCATTGTATTAGGGTACAGAGCTTGCAGGTGAGGGTGCCAGTGCATATCCTCACACTCAATACTTTCTCATACTCAGAGAGAGCTATTAAGCAGAATCTATCTAGAATTTGGACACAAAATTCACAAATATCATGAAACATATCATCATCAAGTGTCAAGGCTGCTAGTATAAGCGATGTTTCACCACAACTTTCAGGCTCTACATATAATTGTAAATGTAAAGAGCTGAAGGCAACAAAGGCTGGGGAAGATAAAGAAAGATATACTCCAGCTCATAAAGAAAACTGGTGGACGGGATTGATTAAGGTCATTGCTAAATCAACTGAAAAGGCATCTTGTTGGCTGTGGAGAAATCAAGACCTGAGTAATCATGGTTTCAGATGACATGGCAATTTGAGCAGCACCAATTACAACATTTACAGTATCGTTCACCGACAATTCAAAGATATGGGGGTTTTCTGCTAGACAAGATATCAATTGTATCAGCAGCTTACACGTCTCATTGCGTCAGGTAATGCCTTGATAAGTATATTAGTTGTCACTAGAGTGCAGGAGCGCCCATGCTGCTACAAGAGTATTTAAGAATGTCATGTAGAAATAACAATCAATTTGTGACTGGGTATGGACAGTACATATATCAGAAGTTTTGTGTAGATCAGGGCCTCTTCCATCATGTGTACAACATATTGTGTAGACCAGGGTCTCTTCTATCATACGTGCAACATGTGTAGACCAGTGACTCTTCTATCATACGTACAACATATTGTGTAGATCAGGGCCTCTTCTATCATGTGTACAACATATTGTGTAGACCAGGGTCTCTTCTATCATACGTGCAACATGTGTAAGACCAGCGACTCTTCTATCATACGTACAACATATTGTGTAGACCAGGGTCTCTTCTATCATATGTACAACATGTGTAGACCAGTGTCTCTTCTATCATACGTGCAACATATTCTGAACTCCCAGACTGAAATGCAGTAGGAGGTTGACACATGGAAGTCATGACCCAGGCAGGCCAGCCACCCATAGAGTGCCAAGAAGCTAAAGGACTGAAACACTTTCTCGACGGGTTTACTTCTGAAGATCAAATTGTCTTTAGCTGCGAAGCTCTGTATTTTGCTGCGAAGCTCTGTACAAAGAGTTTTCTACCATGTATGGTTGTGAGAGCTGTAAGTTAACACACACATCTGTTAAAAAAGGAAGCTTAATACCTTAACAAACATATGCCTTCAAGGACTGTTAAATATGACCTAAAAGTTGTTTTCTTTTATGTTAACTCATTACAAGGGCTTGGATATGTCGAGTATGTGTCTTTCAGTCCAACACATATGTCTTTGATATGGATAGATTTATTTAATTGATTAATCGTTTACCTGTGCAGAAGTCATTGTGACGCAGAGCACACATACGGCCTCTGGTTTTTTTCCGTTATTCAATCGGGCTACGATCTCACTACCCAGAAATAAGGGAAGGGTAAAACCACAAAGAAACCACAGATTGGAAAAGAAAAATTCCCACTACTGAGAATGAATGAAAATAGAATTGGCCCCTTAAAATATAGTAGACTGAGGAAAATCCATTGGCCCATAGATACAACACTACAGACAAAACTATATGGGCCACTGCAAGAATTACAAAAGACAGTAACATTTATACAGGAAACAATATTGTAGATATAGACAATACTTCAGGTGAACGAAAGATGGATGGATGGACTCATTTTAACCACAAGATGCTCTACAGTATAGCAGTTGTGAGTGAGTGATAGAAATAATTGTAAAAATATATTTTATACAAAACATGATTGGGCAGAGTTGATTTATGAGGTCATCCCTTCTATCTCAGCAATGCGGAGACTATTGTGATCCTCATCTTGTTAGCTAGTCTACAGTGAGACAACACAGTTTCTAGGTCTCCACACACAAGAAATGAAGTGAATCTTGATCCAATAGAGGCAAGCACAAATATATCATATGTAAGGCCACATAAAAGTTGTTATACACAATATTATATCTATTTGTCCAGCTTGATGAGTACTGAACTGCTATCACTGTCAATGCTGACCAAAGGTCTACACAAACAAAATGAAAATTTCTAATTCCTAGAATTAAGGCAACATAACTTACTCAGAAATTCTTCTCTTGTGACATCTCCAACTGTTGTCAGCTGTTTCAATAAATCAAGATAGCCTGAAAGGATAAAATGACATCATTTTTGTACATGTACCTTTTCTCAGCAAGTTATGCTTCATCCTTGACTGACCATGCATTTAGTAGACATGAAGTATTTGATTTACACAGGGACACAAGTACTTTACAGCACTCAGACACAAAAATCTCCATACAATACTGTATTCCTGTGTCATTTATTATGTCTCTAGCCTCAAAGTTTCCCCTGTAAAAAATATTTCTTTATTATTATTGCCTTCTTCACTGCAACATTTTGTAGGGTATAAAAAAAACTGTACATTAAAAGATCAGTACCCACAGATTCAATGTTTGCTGTGTTCTCCACAAAGGATTTATCTACTTTTGAAGAACTTCTATGACTCATCAGCACACAGTCTTTGGTCGTTCACTCCATCTTTCTATGTACTTCACATGCCATGGTATTTTCATTGATAATAGTCCCTTACAGTCAGCATCAAAAGTCTAATTACAAAACTTTCTCATGATATATTCTAGAGAATCACTGGCTGAGGAGATAGAGACCTGCTATTTTCCAAAACTTCGTTATGATATATGTATAGCAGTAAGATTAATTACTGGAGGAGTCTATAGCAGTAAGATTAATTACTAGAGGAGTCTATAGAAGTAAGATTAATTACTGGTGGAGTCTATAGCAGTAAGATTTCTCTACAATTTCTCTATATCCTCTATCTCTTTCAAACACATACATACACTCTCTCTCTTATTTGATCTTTCTGAACCAGTTTAACTCATTTGACTTGGGCATGAGCTCTTCAACCTGTTGCCATGGAAAAAAAAAGCACAGCACATGTTTAAGTTTGATATTTCTGAATGTGTATCTCATTTCACATAGTCCCAATGAATGTAAACCCATCCTTTCCATTTCCTGTTTGATGTTTTCCAGTTTTCCCTTTTGCATGAGTGTTCTTACATCACCAAGTTTCTATTTTCAGAGTCTGTTTTATCTTTATCTTGTTTACAATAGCTTGATAACGATTGGGTATCACTTGTCGCACATGATGTACCCTAACAAACAAGGGTATTCCATTGGAATCCCCATTAACATTGTTGTCATGAATTCTATAATTGTGGCAATCCATGATTATACAAAGAATTTACGACGGTGGTTTTCTGTTGCCTTCCGTTGGTTTGTTTACAGGTGGCTCCACTAGCCTTTGACTAAAAAGTCTCATCCACAAGGCAGCAGGGTTGTTTTACTTCAGGGCACCCTCCCTTAGCCTTTTACTCTCCCGAGCATACCTGCAAGGCAGCAGGGCAAAATGATTTCTAAGTGTCCCTCTCTCTCACATCACACACACATACTCTCTCTCACATCACACACACATACTCTCTCTCACATCACACACACATACTCTCTCTCACATCACACACACTTTCTCTCTCATATCACACACACATACTCTCACATCACACACACACACATACTCTCTCTCTGAATCAACAACAAGCTTCACCTTTATCATAATCTCCAACACAAAGAGGCCGTATATGTAGATTGTTTCCTGGATTGGAAGGTGTGATCCCATTTTTATATTCGGCTTTAAATTTACTTGGATCTAACTGTGCCAGCACATCTGGGTCAAACAGGGAGAGGGATGAGTCCAGACTTCCATTCTGGGATGAAAGAAGATAAAACAAAATATGGAAAGCAATCACCGTTAAAACATGAATAAGTTATTTAGTTTTATTTTGGTGTATAATCTGTGCAGTGAGGTGATTTGACAATTATTAATTTATCATCATCAAGTACCATAACTGCTGGTGTAGGTGATCATGTCTCTCCACAACTTTTGATCTCAACAGTTATTTATTATTTCTGTTGTTGACCTTCTGCCAAGCCATTCTCTTAAGCTGTCTTGTATCTTTCCTCTTTGCTTTCCTCTATCTCTTCATCCCTTGATTTTTTCAGTTGTTATAATATATTCCATCTGTTCCCTTCTCATTACATGGCCAAAAAATGATGACTGTCTCTTCCTAATATTGGAAACTATCTCTCTTTTAGTATGGCCTCTTTCAGAATGTTTTAATTACTCTCCTTAGCTGTTCATGGTATTCTCAGCACTCTTCTGTAAAACTACAATTCTACACAGCCTCTAGTGATCTTGTGTGTTGTCCTATTGTCCATGATTCACATCCATATGTTAAGACTAGTTCTATCTATTTATCTTTCGTTCGCTCGAAGTATTGTCTATATCAGCAATGTCGTTTCCTGTATGAATTTTACTGTCTTTTGTAATTCTTGCAGTGGCCCATATAGTTTTGTCTGTAGTGTTGTATCTATGGGCCAATGGATTTTCCTCAGTCTACTATATTCAGTGCAGTCTTGAAGTATGTGTTCAGCAGTCTGGGGTGCCTGTCCACGTGTACAAGTAGTTGATGTGCCGATCTTGAATTTTGTATACATGTGACTATGGAGTCGATTGTGTCCTGTTCTTAGGCGTATAATGATAACTTGTTCATATCTATTCATATTATGAAAGGCATCCTGATTTAGGGCTTGTGGTCCTCTGATTGATTTGATTATCTGTTTCTTATGATGGTATGTAACTGGTGTATCTATTTGTGTGCCTGTTGAACCTTCCTTTGCCAACTGATCTGCTTTCTCATTTCCTGGTATTCCACAGTGAGATGGGATCCACTGCAGGGCAACCCTGTGGTGCTTGCAGAGTTCAGTCAATAAGGTCTGCAGATGTGGTAATTTTCTGGATTGTAGTGCCTGGAGTACTGATCTTGCATCTGTCAAAAACACTACAGGCTGTGGGCTAAGATTACTGTTCAGCAGTTTTTCTATTGCCAACTTTATTGCTTATATTTCTGCATCATAATTGTGACAATATTTTCCTGTTATGTTTTCCTGATATTTTATTCATATCCCTTGTGTTATTTGGGTACTAAGACTAGTTCAATATAATCTATCTTTCGTTCGCCCATACTTCCCATTGGCGTGAGTGCGTGGCATCCTGATTGTTGTAGTGCGCCTTTTGGCTGGTTGCCTCCGACTTCAGCACTTAAACTTGCTAGAACAGACTGTGGTCTTGCTCGGGTGTAGGAAGGCCTGGCCAGTCTTGGTTTTCAGTCCCTGGTGACTGTTAAGCCTCATCCCCACGACAAGGAGCTGGCCTTGATGAGGAAGTTCAATATAACATTTAAGAACTTTTTTTTTTTTTTTTTTTTTTTTGGTTTCATTGTCATAATTGAAAATAATGGAAAATTACTTTTCTTCTTCTTCTTCTTTCCTTCCTCATCAGCCTTTCAGCGTCGAGGGATTGCTATTTATCAATCATCTATTCAGCAATCAATCATCTATTCAACAATCAATCATCTATTCAGCGATCAATCATCTATTCAGCAAATTAATCATCTATTCAGTGATCATCTATTCATTCAGTATTTAGCTTTTCTTTTAAAAAACTTATTTAATTGCTGGCAAATGTCATTGTCATCATTCATTTGTCAAACCTTCCACAATAATATCAATAGCTACATGACAAAATACTGTTGACTTTAGTAAGTTGTCAACAAGCTTCATAACTGTTTCTTTTCTCTGTTGTGCAGGCTTATATGGCCAATAATGGGGGACTTGGTTAGAGGTAAGACATTAGCCACTGGACAGCAATATCTTGGGTTCAAATACCATCCCAGGCAGTGAGAATTTGCCACTTTGAATTTATGGTCTCTTTATGGCTTTACCTTTCCATGGTGTTATGGGAATTATTACTATTACTTATATATTTTTGTGCTGGGGTGTAATGTAACTGCCTTCTTAGTTCATTACTTCTAATTGTATCACTCTAGCTGACACCCATCATGTGTCTGACACGTTTAATTTCAGTGTATTTATCTTATTGATTGTTTTAGGATGTGGCATCCAAGTTAGAAATTGACAATAAAGGTAAAGTATGAGACTTGAATTGGTGGCACGTGAGTTTCTACCCATATGTGCTTGGTCGCCTATCCAGAAGTGTTCGGAGACTTCTGAATAATGTCGTCACTTCAAGCATCAAAACTCACGATGCGACATTCCTCACCTTTCCAGAGTACTACCCTGGTACCCATTTTCTGCCAGCGGCTGGGTCGACCGCAGGGGTATATTTTTTTTCCAGCCATGAGTATAATTCACACTGATTCCAGCGGGAAGCAAACATGGGTTGTCCGAACATCAGTAGCCCAGTTAGGTGGTTTTCCCAACTAGGCTGCCAAGGCCCCCAAATTGACAGTATAATGCTGGATTGGAATGAAGACTGTTGAAGAGTGCCCGTTTTTGCTTCTATTGTGGTTTCTTTATTGGCCAGTGTTGTTTGACCAATGGTCTGACATACACTAACAAGGTCTGTGTAAACTGTTGCCCTGTTGAGTGATGTACATATTTCTACACTACAATGGCCATAGCAAATATTAACTTACAAGTCTTACAATGACAGGCATGATTTCAGAAATGTGAAATAGACAATAAGTGCTTCATGTTATCATCTGTCTTGTCATTTTTTACTGGTCAACAGCCAACTCAATTTGCTGTCATGATGAGTCTTCATTCATTTCATAACAATTTGATGATAAAAAAATATGGGAGATAGTAACAACATACAGAGTAAGCCAACATCTAACCAATCTGATTAAAAGTCTCTAATTCAACAGTACAATACATAAAGAAACAGCAGATAAAATTGTTTAGCAATGTGATAAGACAGAAAGATCAAAACACAACTCAAGGAACCTATCAATTCTTTAATAAACAAATAAACATGAGAACACCTGAACACCAGACTCACGGTTGTCACCAGACAACAGGCCTACCATGAAGAAAAGATGGATTGACAGAATATTTATATTAGAAGAAGCACTAGAACGCACACAACAGCAGCACTGGCTAACAAAAAAACCAAGACAGCAAATTATAATTATATTCCCCCTCACTGTTGAAAGTAGTTAAAAGCAAATGAGGAAGAAAAGATGATTAAAAAAATCTTCAAACAATGCAATAAATATATGATGTGATGACATTATTTCCATTACAAATACATTAATATAATAATCTATCTAAATTATTGGTCTGTCTATAGTCTATAGTCAATAAATTTAATAGATAAACATAAATTATATAATTATTGCTGGCAAATAATAATTAATTTAATTTTATTTTAAAAAAAAAAGGTACTCATACTCATTGATTGCTCAATCATTGCTCTATGTATTCAAATGTTCTTCGATTTATAAAAAAAAAATAGTTGGTGTCCACGTTTTGTTTGCTACCGTATTTTAACTACTATTAATTATTGATCATCTCAACTGTTTTAGTCAAATTAGTGTTTAACTTTACTTTACTTTGCCACCTCTGTCCTCTGTCAGTGTCTGACTGAGTGTCTGACGACTTTTTTTGTTCTTAGTAAAGTTCAATGGATTATTTTATTAAACTTATTAATCTATGATAACGATCTACTGGCGGCATATGTTATAAAATAATATTATATAGGACCACAACCGTTTGTTTATGAAAAGAAATACTACCTTGTGTAGGTCTGCCATATTTAGATGTGTGGGCTAAATCTATTTGATATTTGTGAACGACATCCTGAACTGAACTCAACAACATAATAAATCAGCGGCAACACGGACCGTCTGTTCCAGTCGTGGTTGGGAGTTACTGTTCCTTGACATCATCAAGTGCCATGCCTGCTGGCCTAGGTGATCATGTCTCTCCACAACTTTCGATCTCAACAGTTATTTATCATTTCTGTTGTTGACCTCCTGCCAAGTCATTCTCTTAAGCTGTCTAATCTTTATCTCTTTTCTTCTCTCTATCTCTTCGTCCTTCAATTTCCCCAGTTGTCAAAATATATTCCAGCTGTTCTCTTCTCATTACATGGCCAACAAATGATGATTGTTTCTTCCTAATTTTGGAAATTGACTCTCTTTTTGCTTTGGCCTCTTTCAGAACGTTTTAATTACACTTCTTAGCTGTCCGTAATATTCTCACCATTCTTCTGTAAAACCACATTTCTACAGCATCCAGTGATAAACTTGTTTGTTGTGTTGGCCTACGGTGAACTATTACACGAAAAAAAAAATCGGCAGACCTAAACTACGATATAGAAAAAATATGTGTAAATCATCTCTGAATGAGTTCTCCGTCTGGGAACAGCCGGCAAGAGATCGCACATCATGGAGAGTCTGTTTAATATGGCATAACACCATTTGAGGCTGTACAATGGCAAAACATGGATGCGAAAACACACGTGGAAAAAACAAGATAGAAAACCTTGTTAATCAGTGGGCCTGACTTGTTCATTCTGTGACCGTGTATGTTTGTCAAACATTAGTAGAATCAGCCACGAGAGAAGTTGTTCGACAAAAACAAAACCTCCAAAAATACCCAATAGCCTCCACTAAACAGGTCTGACAAAGACGAAAATGGTCATATGAATATCATCAAGTGCTGTCTTTCCCTCATCATGTGCCATGCCGGTTGGCGTAGAGATCATGTCCTTCCACAATCTATCCACAGAACATCGTATCGATTCTGTTGTTGACCATTTTCCATGCCTTGACACCAAGCTATCTAGTTAGTTCTCTCTTTGTCGTCCGCGATCTCTCTTTCCTTTTATTTTGCCAGTTGTAACCAAGTATTCCAACTTTCCTTTTCTCATGATGTGCCCAAAAATGTTGATTGTTTCTCTCTGATGTTTCTTAGGAGCTCCCTTTTTGTATAGGCCTCTTCGAGAATGTCCTCATTGGTCTTTTAAGCTGTTCAGTGTACTTTCAACATTCTTCTGAGAAATCCCATCACTGTGGCCTCTAATAATCTTTTCATCTGTTTCTCTACTGTCCATGATTCGCTTCCAGAAGTCAGAATTGGCTCTATATAGCACGTCTTTCTCTAGACGTCATCTTTTGTCTTTGTCTTAGGGTCGTTAATCTTTTCTTAATATATTCGATAACATTCCACACTCTTTCCTGATAACATAGGTTGATATCTGCGCAGTGAATGAACGTCTCAGCACCGAAGGGCACTCTGAGTAAAGTATCTGTGCAGTATTTTATCCCTTTACTGGGGTATGCAAAGGGACTTATACTATCCGCAGAATAAAATCCGCTTGTCCAGTGCAGTTACCACGAAGTGTTCGGGTCTGAAACTGTATTTCACTTCGATAGAAAAACACTTTTGACTCAGCGCTGTTTGCAACCGTGTTTTCCTAGTTTGGGACACAATTTACTCGGAGCTCATAGTAATTCTAAGAAAAAAGCCCAAGAAAGAAAGAAACTCTGTTTCTAACGATCTTTGTTATAGAAGCATCAGACCTTGTACATGACCCGCATTGTATCTCGCCAAAAGGTCTCTGTTCTGGGTGAGTTATTCAATCTCGGCGAGGGATGCCTGCTGTTGTTACCTTAGTGTTCTTTTCAGTGTTTCTCTAGGTCTGCCTCTTTTTCTTGCATCATATGGTTCCCATTTGAGGACCTGCTTTGAGATTCTCCTGTTGTCTGTTCTTATCACACGACCAACACATTATCACCATCTTCGCTTGATATTTTTTTGAAATTGATATTTTTGGAAGCTTTGTCATTTCTCTTATATCTGCACTACAGTCTTAAATTCATTCAATAGTATCCCGAGATTACACCTTAAAAATTGCTACCTCAAAATACCAATTCTTGGAATTCGACAGTTTGCTGCTGGCAAAAGTTTCCTCCTCCCTATACCGTCCTAATTAGTACGTTCAGCGATCCCTGAGAGTTGGATTTGTTTAATTTGATATAGGAATTTTTTAAACATCATGTTCGCTTCCTAAAAAGTACGAAGCTATCGTAAAAGCGCGGCTGTTTTTTTCTTAACTCTGGCTGTTGGCGAAGACATCAAACAGACCTTTGCAGCACGGTAAAAGTAACGAACGACGCTAAGAGGAAGCCTAACATATGGGATGGACTGATAGACTGACGGCCGACGTGCCAATAGACAAAGTAACACCTCCGATAGCCACGGCGTCATGTGGTTGAATTGCAGGCCATCAATACAGTCTAAGTATTGAAATGATTACCGCAACGGATTCCCGTGTCTCTTCTTGGGTAAACACGCAACTGTGTAGCAAAAGTTCAAAGAAAATACAATTTTTCAACTCCAAATGTTACTATTAAGTGTTCGTAATTTTGACGAATGTATCGTAAAAACGTGACTCGCGGATAGGTATCGTAATATACAGATGTATACGAAGCATTTTCCTGATGCATCCAATTGATTTTCTATTTTTTAAATTGTTTTCCAGCTCTCGCATGCATAAGTAAGCGTGGATAGTGTTAGTGCTTATATAGACTTATATTGTTCGATTTTCAGACATTGGTACATTTGTAACCAACATATGCAACCGAGGTGGAGAATATTTCGAGTAGCTTTTGAACATAACATCAACTATCAATAATACAACAAAAACCACGCAAGAGTGCACTAACACTCAAGCCAACACTCTGAAAGAGGAAATCGAAGAAATAATCAAATTTGCACTACGAAATAAAGTATCGATGATAGATAACAAACCAGTAGAAATAACAGCAGCAGCAGGAGAAACGCGTTTAAAAGGCTGCACAGAATATTCAATGCAGCATGACGCCAACAAATAGCCAAAATTATGGGGAAATAAGGTGGAGACCAATAATAGAACTACAGTTAAGTGATTCTCAAATGGGGTTCAGAAAAAAAACAGAGGATGTACTGACGCTCTATTCACTCTAAAACAGCTGGCAGAAAAGAAGACAAAATACAATCACAATTTGTACATCTTGTCTTTCTACGACTATTCTGTAGAGTACAATAACAGACAAAAGAAGATAAGGCAGAGATGTAAGATCGCCATATAAGAAGCACCCTCAGATTAACTTTCGCTGCACCTCAGAAAGGGGATGTAGCAGTAGATCGGCGGTTAGTGAACTGGCCACTAAGGACAAGAGACCGGGTTCGATCCTGAACCACGGCGTTTAGGTTCACCCAACCGTAAATTGGTACCGATCTTTTTTTTTCTGGGAAAGTAGAACGACGAGAAGTGACCACCACGTCACCACCACGTAAGAAAGGCATGAACAAATGTGACCACTGAACTATATTCCCCATTCGCCTTTAGACGTGGAAGGAATTAGTCCCTTTTACAAAAAAAAAAAAAAAACAAACACTCCTAAGCGTGAAAAGTCGGAATAGGAAAAAGTCGTCAAGAGTGCTCCATCGAAGGCCAAGGTCACAATATTTCAACTTCTGCGTTCAACTTTTGTTTCTCTTTATCTGAGTAGCATGGCGATGTAATCCACTTTTCTATGACGTTGTCTTGTAGGGAATATCCTTTACCTTCAGAAATCAAGAGATTTTTTTTTAAATAATGACAGAAAACTTGTGCAAAGTCTACCCTCTGCAAATCACAGGCCGTCTATATGTAAACCGTAGATGGCTGTGATTCAAACATAAAAACACTTGGAAATAAAGTGTTTTTTTTTACGTAATGAGGGCAATAACTATATTATGAGTCTATAATAATCAAAGCCGGTCTGCATGCAAAATAGAAAGCTATGATAATAATTATATTAAAGGTCGTGCCATCGACGTTCTGCTGCAGTGTTTGACCAATTATTTTGCATGCAAATAAGGTGCTTTAGCGGGATCTCCGGTGTATCATTCTTCTTCTTCTTTCTTCTTCTATCCTTCCTCTATTGCCGTTGGCGTCGAGGGGAGATACAATTCTTTGCTCTTCTGTTGGCCTCTTCTGGTGTTATCCCTCATAGTGACTCTAGTATTCCCTTTATCCATATCTTTCTCGGTCTTCCTCTTAATCTGGCGTTTTCGTAGCGTTTGTGTATGGCTATTTGAGTCATTGTTAGTTCTTTTTGTCTTGTTATGTGGCCGAACCAATTTATCTGTTGTTTCTTTATGTATTTGATGGCTGGTCCAGTTTCGAGTTTCTTCCTCAGGTCGGTGTTTCTTACTCTGTCCCTTAAGCTGTTTCCTGTCATTCTTCTGACACATTTCGGTGGTCGTTAAATATCGGTGCATCATTGAATCTGTTAATTTCTCCGACATGCTTTCGTCTACCCATTCGCAGCTCATCAAATTTTTGTTTTTGGTAATATGATGACCACATACCCAGCCAACAATGATGCCCCACCCACAGGACTCCACACACACACACACACACATATATATATATATATAAAGATGCACACTTTTCTACCCACTACCCAAACTGCACCATCAGAGCGAGAGACAGAATGACGCTGCATGGCAGTCAACCTTCGATGCGGAGACGGCACTCAGTGATGATGATGATGACTTTTCTGCCAGATAAATAATTCACTTTTGTTTAGATAATAATTTTGCAATATAATGTGTCAGACAAAGAGGCATCTCCTCACAGAATCCACACAAAGATGCCAATTCTTCTATGCGATCGCCTAACAATTCCACTTCTTTTATCATCCACCATTAAAATGGCCAACTCCAGTAAACCTCTGTCGTGGTTAATGCTGAGGTCAACGGTCTCATCTGCGATAACACCGATGAGAAAGATGCAGTCATCTATACAGACGGATCTGTAAGACGACACCAAAGAAGTGCATGGGCATTTACAGCACGCTCGGCAGGCAGAGTAGTCTACGAAGACAGTGGTGCATACGTCGTGACCACGAGTAGCATGACAATGGAGGTGATGGCAGTGACCAAGGCATTCAAATGGTTAGAGTCACAAGACTACACCTACGCCTGTATACTGAGTGATTCGATGAGCATGATAAAAAAAAGTGGAGGCGGGCTCTGTATGCATGCAATGGGTAGAGTCGTTACAGAAATCCAAAATATGTAAGGTCACCTTTGTCTTTGTCCCTGGACATGCGGGAGTACGGGGAAATGAAAGAGCGGAAAGGTTGGCTAGCTGATGATGGAAATGGGAGTTAAGGTGGGCACAGTCAGAAATGAGAAACTTAGTGGCCGTGTAAGAAGACTTTCAACCAACATAGAACTGGATTCGTTAGTCGCTGGACACTGAGGGAATTGCTGAGGAGGGGATCTGAGCACCTATGGGCATGTTCGGAGTGCAATGATAATGACCCGCAAAATAACTCAATAACTCATTAAAAGGGCGGAGATGTGTTGTAGTTTGTAGCAATCTATGATGTCTGCGCTCTTTGGTCCAACTGTTTCAATCTTACCATGCCATTTTTGTTGTTGTTTTGGTGCCGGTTTTCCCTCCATGTTTTATCTCTGCTGGTTTGTCAGGTCTGGTTTGTGTATTTCTAGACCCATTACGAGGAGA
Organism: Megaustenia siamemsis; assembly: GCA_032433765.1. Lineage (NCBI taxonomy): Eukaryota > Metazoa > Mollusca > Gastropoda > Stylommatophora > Ariophantidae > Megaustenia > Megaustenia siamemsis. Next base: position 11,086,225 of record JAVIAB010000050.1, read on the forward strand.
GATGGAGAAGAGTGCCCTGTTCCTGAACTAATCGATTTAATGAGAAGTGTCATCTTCCTTCTCTTTATATAGGTCGTAGAATATTGTTGGATCTGCTTTATCACCACCGCAGTGTAGAGATCTGCAGTTCTCCTGTACAGATGTGCTATACTGGCAACTCTTAACTCATTCATCTGTAGGTTTTATTGTAATATTCGTATGGCTCATAGTCACCCCCTTCTCCTGACACCAGATTGCTGATTATTGTGAATTTTGAAGCATCATAAATCAAAATTAATCACAGCATCATTCTCCTCAACGAGTCAACACGAAAACACACTCGTGCTCGCACCGTAGCTGACACTCCAGGGACTGTACTAGTCTCAGTGATCATCATCGAAACAACGCTGCAGAGAATGATGACAACGACGACATGGCCCTCGCCTACACACATTGATGAATACCATCATCGTTAACAACAGTACAGCTAGTCATAGAGCACAAGCCTTCAATACATGATTTGGTGACAGTTTTATTTTATTTTATATTTATAAATAGTACGTGCGATTGATGCCCAACCCATCTTAGTCAGCTGTTTTGTAAAACACGCTTCGTTGGCTACATCAATGTAATTCTTTTTGTTCCAAATGTAAGTTTCTACCACACACCCAGACAATGTAAGTCTCTACCACACACCCAGACAATGTAAGTCTCTACCACACACCCAGACAATGTAAGTCTCTACCACACACCCAGACAATGTAAGTCTCTACCACACACCCAGACAATGTAAGTCTCTACCACACACCCAGACAATGTAAGTCTCTACCACACACCCAGACAATGTGAGTCTCTACCACACACCCAGACAATGTAAGTCTCTACCACACACCCAGACAATGTAAGTCTCTACCACACACCCAGACAATGTAAGTCTCTACCACACACCCAGACAATGTAAGTCTCTACCACACACCCAGACAATGTAAGTCTCTACCACACACCCAGAAAATTGAAGTCCCTACCACATACCCAGAACATTGAAGTCCCTGCTTACACACCTAATCAATGTAAGTCCTTGCCACACACCCAGACAATTGAAGTCCCTGTCACACTCCCAGACAATGTAAGTCCCTGTCACACACCCAGAAAATTGAAGTCCCTACCACATACCCAGAAAATTGAAGTCCCTGCTTACACACCTAATCAATGTAAGCCCTTGCCACACACCCAGACAATTGTAGTCCCTGTCACACACCCAGAAAATTGAAGTCCCTGTCACATACCCAGACAATTGAAGTCCCTACTTACACACCTAATCAATGTAAGTCCTTGCCACACACCCAGACAATTGAAGTCCCTGTCACACACCCAGACAATTGAAGTCCCTGTCACATACCAGACAATTGAAGTCCCTGCCACACACCCAGAAAATTGAAGTCCCTGTCACACACCCAGAAAATTGAAGTCCCTGCCACACACCCAGAAAACTGAAGTCCCTGTCACATACCCAGAAAATTGAAGTCCCTACCACACACCCAGAATGCCGATTGAGTTAGCACTCCTGGGTAGGATATCTTTAAATGATGTTTTAAGAAGTGTGCATTCCAGATCTTAAAAAAAAAATAATAAAAATCATTCGTACAGCAAGTGTCCATATACATTCCAGTGTCTAGTTTATTTGCTGTGTGACTGTTTAAGTTTAAGTGATTGTAGACTGTATGTATGTACATGTTTTAATTACAACCTTGTTTATAGCATATTATATGAACACTTGGCCGGATCTGACACATATTACAGACGTGCTAGGTGTCCTTATCTTGAAGTTTATGTGGGCCGCATTTTGACAGTTTGGGTGCAGCAGTTGCTTTATTGATGTCTTGTCTGCGTGCAACATACAGAAGCTAGAGAGGTTTCCATATTTCCACTCAGTCAGCGCCCTCTGTTGTAACATTCGTGAGGTTATTTCCTAACTGGTATTACGTTCTTTAAAAGAAAGGCCAAAGCAAAAATAAAACTTGAAGTAATAAATTGTTTGGCCAACATACTTTTTTTTTATAATTGAGGAAAGAAGAGATGGAGGGAAGCTGAGAGAATATTTCATCATCAACATCATCGAGTACCGTCTCCGCATCGACGGTTGGCTACCATGGAGCGCCATTCCACTCTTTCTCTTGCTTTTTTTTTTTTTTTTTTTTTTTTTCCACTTAGTGATTTATATTTCCTCCCGCACTCATATAATGAAGAGGCAGGAGATTTGTTTGTTTAAATCGTTTCATCATCGTGGATTCCCTGGGCGTTGCCTTTATTTCATCTACTGTTAGTACTCTTAAATTACCTAAACTAATTTCTAAATGTTAGTAAAGGATTAATTACGTTTAATGGACATTGGTTCTTTTGGATTTATACTAAGCCTATCAACAAAGTTACAGTTTTAAGAATGACATTTTAGATTAATGGTTACATGCATTAACAAGTTGACATTTAACAAGGATTTAAGGTGACAAAGTTTACATTTTTAACTAAAGCTATCTGTAAAACATAAAATTAAAAATCAATCAATTATAATCCATATGTGCATGAAAAATCCATAATTAAAGGACCTATTTTATTTTAGCTAGGTTGGGGGAGGGGGGATGGGTCTGCCTTCATTCGCTCTCTCATTCTCTCTATGATGGACATTTGTTTTCTCATGTATATGTGTAGGAAAATGTGTGGTTCGTAAGTTCGTTCTCTGAATTTCGTTTCATTGCGACAGACCCATACTAGGTATCTAAAATAGGAAAGTAGAGAAACTAAAGTGTTGTGGTGTTCTGGTGTCGTGTTTGGTATCGTGTTTAGCATTATCGCTCTATGTATGTCTACTTTGTGTTTGGTATATGTTTGCAGTGTGTCATGTAGTGCTTGGATTGTTGTGTGATGGTTGGGCATCTGTAGTATATGTGTTCTTCGTTTGCTTGTGTGTTTGTGTTGCACATTTGGCATTTGTCTCCTTGTTCCAGTGGTGTCGTATTAAACAGAAGTCGGTAAGCGACTTCTCTCTCCTTTGGAGTAACAACTGGGTTGTGCAGGTTCTGGAATGTGCCACTGTAGTTTTGGATGTTGTGTGGGTAACCCCATTTGATCCTTCGTTGTAGTGGTGGGGCTTGTTGTTTTATTAATTGTTGGTATATGTGTTTTGTTGTCTGGTGCATGAGGTGTTCACTTCCTTGTATGGCTTGTATGCACGACTTGTAGAAAGCAGGTATGTTCCCGTAATGGTGTGGGCTTGCGTTGTTGATTTTTGTGTACTTGATGAGCCTGAGTCCCATGTAGTAATGGGCGAAAGGGTAGCTGTGTGGTCGTTGAACGATGCGTCCCACATGGCCGATTCTGAAGGCTTTTATTTTGGAGTGTATGTCTTGGAGAGCGATTCCCCCGTCGTGTTTGCTTTGGATCAGTGTTTCGTGTTTTATGTTGTGTCTGACGTTTCGGAAAATGAACCTGTTGATGTGCTTGTTGATTTCGTGAGTAATGTGACGAGGTGGATCGAGGACTGTAACAGTATAGAGTAGCTTGGGTACGATGATGTTGTTGACGATAATACTTCTGCCGAAGATAGTTGATGTTTTGTGTTGATATCTCAGCAGGGTATCGGTGATTTTTGTGGTTAGAGCCTGCCATGTGGGTTTGCTTATCTTGGGGTTGCACGGGAAGGTGATGCCGTACACCGTCATGACGTCAACAGATGTCAGTCCTAAAGGGAAATCCTTTTTGTTCTGCCACCTGCCGATCCCCATGATGGATGACTTTTTCACGTTGATCTTCGCCCCGCTGCTGTTACCGAAGTCTGTGTATGCTTGAATGATGTTTGTTATTGAGCGGTCGTTTGTGGGGAAGAAAATGGTGTCGTCGGCGTATGCGATGATCTTCCGTTGTCCTACTCCTGGTATAAAGGTGCCTCCGATGGATTCTTCTTTCCTTATTTTTTTCGAGTAGTGGTTCTAAGGCAAGGATGTAGAGCAGCGGAGATAGAGGGCATCCCTGTCGGACGGACCTGGTTAGTGTGAAGGAGTCCGTGAGTGTGTGATTGACGAGGACTTTGCTCTCAGGTCTGGAATACAGGATTTGAATCCATCGTCGGAAGTTTTCTCCTATGTTACAGTTGTGTAGTGTCTTGTGTAGGTAGGAGTGTGAAACCTTGTCAAAGGCCTTTTCCTGGTCTAGGGACAGGATCGACGATTGCACGTTTCTTTCGTGTGTGTATGTGATGATGTCTCGTATGAAGTGGGTGTGGTTGGTTATGTTCCTGCCTTGGATGCTGCACTGTTGGTCTTCGTGGACAAGTGATGGCATGAACGGTTTTAGCTTGTTCGTTAACGTCTTGGTGAGTATTTGTAATCCACGTTGAGCAGCGATATCGGTCTGTAGTTTGTTAGTTGTGTTATTTCGCTGTTGTTCTTTCGGAGTAGTGTGATGTACGACTCGTTCAGGCTTGGAGGTAGATGCCCTTTATCAAAGGAGTCCTTGAACACCTTCAGTAGAAGTGGGCCTAAGGCGGGGAGGAAATGTTGGTAGAACTCCGTGGTGAGTCCGTCCGGTCCTGGTGTCTTATTCTTATGCATAGATTTCACCGCCGTCGTGATGTCCGCGAGTGTTATCTCTACATCCAGTGTTTGTTTGTCCGCCTCCGTTAGTTGTTTGGTGTGCTCCTTGTACTCGCCTTGAACGTGCGATTGAGGTGTTCCTTCAGTATACAACTGTCTGTAGTATTCCTCGAATGCTTGGACGATATTTGTTGTTTCTGTCTGTGTGTTGCCTTCCGAATCTTCTTGATGTATCTGCTACTTTGTATGTGTTGTTCTATGTCCAGGAATTGTTTGTTGGCTGCCTCCTGGGTGGTTGTTGTTTGCCGTGCGCGCGTTAGCGCCCCCTGGTATCTGTACTGTGTATGTCGCTCCAGTTCCTCTTCTAGTAGGGTGATGTGTGGGCCGTGTTTGTCCACTTGTTTTGCCAGTCGTAGGGCTTCTTGCAGCATTTTTCCCTCTCGTTGCCTATGTTTGCTTATTTGTGACGCCATTACCATTGTTGTTTTCCGTATTTGGCTTTTCAGCAGCTCCCATTGTGTTTGTATGTCGTCTGTTTCTTGGTCGCTTGTATATCGTTGAATAAGTTTCGATGTGACTTCTACGTAGGTGTTGTTGTGTAGTAGTGTGTTGTTGTGTAGTAGTGTGTTGTTGTGTAGTAGCGTATTGTTGTGTAGTAGTGTGTTGTTGTGTAGTAGTGTGTTGTTGTGTAGTAGTGTGTTGTTGTGTAGTAGTGTGTTGTTGTGTAGTAGTGTGTTGTTGTGTAGTAGTGTGTTGTTGTGTAGTAGTGTGTTGTTGTGTAGTAGTGTGTTGTTGTGTAGTAGTGTGTTGTTGTGTAGTAGTGTGTTGTTGTGTAGTAGTGTGTTGTTGTGTAGTAGTGTGTTGTTGTGTAGTAGTGTGTTGTTGTGTAGTAGTGTGTTGTTGAACTTCCAATGTGGTGATGTTTGTTTTCCTCTTCTTCTTGTGTCGTTGATGGCTACGAGGACCCCTTTGTGGTCGGTGAAGCGGAGCGTCTCGTCCAGGTGTTGGATGGTGCAGGTTATCATAGGGTGACTTGTCCATCTTTTGATGTTACTCGTTCATGTTAGTCTTGGTCTGCCTCTGCCTCTTTTACCTTGTTTTTTCCCTTCCAATATTACTGTTATTAAGCGGTTGTGTCTTTTAACATGCCCAAAAATTTCATTTGTTTTGTTTGAATTGTGTTTAGTAGTTCTCTTTTCATTTTTAGTTGTTTTAAAACATCATCGCTTGTTATCTTTTCTTTCCCTCCAATTCTACCTAATCTTCTATATATCCCCATTTCAAAGGCTTCAATTTTCTGTTCTGTTTTCTGGTCTAATGTCCATGTTTCTGCACCATACAGGAATATTGAGAAGATGTAACATTTTGCTATTCTTAGTTTTAGCCCTGCTGATATTTGTTTTGTTGTTAGTATATTTTTCATGACATTAAAATTACTTTTTGCCATTCCTATTCTTTTGTTTATTTCAGTTGTACATTTTCCACCACTGGCTATAGCATGTCCAAGGTAGTTGTAGCTCTGGACTGTCTCCAGGTTTATTCCTTCAACATTGATATTTAATTGTAGGTCTTGTTAATTTTCTTTGATTTAAAATTTTTTTTTTTATAATCATAGTTTTAGTCTTTTTGATATTCATATCTGGTCCATATTTTTCGCTTGTCATGTTTATTACATTAAGTAATTGTTGTTGATCTTTAGGATTTTCTGCTAGTAGTACAGTACCATCAGCATATCTTAGGTTATTGATTATCTTTCCATTAATGTTTAGGCCTGGCATCTCTATGATGTTTTTAAAGATTTTCTCAGTGTATAGATTGAACAGGCTTGGTGATGATGCATCCCTGTCTTACTCCTCTTTTTATATCAATGGGTGTAGAGTTCTCCTTGTTATATTTTATTATTATTGTTTGCTCCCAGTACAAATTACATATCTGTCGTATGTCTGTGTCGTCCAGACTTATATCTTGTAGGCAGTCTATAAGTTGGTTATGAGAGAAAATATACAAATAAGTTTAAGAAAGTAGTTTGGCAGGAAGTCAACAACAGAAATGACAAAAAAAAAACTGTTTTTAAGAGAGTTGTGGAGACATGATCACTTACAACGCCAGTAGTCACGAAACAGATAAAAGAGCCATAGAAGTGAAAACAGATCTATACCTATGTTTCATAGATTACACCAAGACATTTGACAAAGTAAAGCACCCAGAAATAATCAAAATTTTAGAAAGCATAAACGTAGACAGCAAAGATCTAAGAATAATAAAGAACATGTACTGGCAACAAACAGCGGCCATAAGAACTGGAAACCAATTGGGAATGTTTCAACAAATAAAGCAGGGTGTTAGACAAGGTTGTGTGCTGTCACCAGATTTGTTTAATATTTGTAGTGAGATTATTTTAAGATCCATAAGGGACATGCCTGGAATAACAATTGGAGGTCATAATATAAATAATCTAAGGTATGCTGATGATACAGTCTTAATCGCTAAGAGTGAAAATGAGTTACAAGAAATGTTGGACATTATAGTGAAAGAAAGCAAAAATAAAGGACTCAGCCTTAATAGCAAAAATACAGAGGCACTGGTAACAACAAAGAAAAAGACATCAACTCAGTGCAAAATAAAGACAAGTGGAACAATATTAAAACAGGTAAATGAATTTAAATATTTGGGAACTTTGTTAACCTCAGACGGAAGATGTACAAAAGAGGTGAGATGCAGAATGGCCCAGGCAAAAGCAGCTTTCCAGAAAATGAGGAAGATACTATGCAATCCATTTTTGACAATAGAAACAAGAAAAAGAGTTCTTAAATGTTACGTAGAGCCAGTCTTAACATATGGATGCGAATCATGGACAATAGGACAACATACAAGAAAATCACTGGAGTCTGTAGAAATGTGGTTTAACAGAAGAATGTTGAGAGTACCATGGACAGCTAAGAAGAGTAATGAAGATGTTCTGAGAGAGGTCAAAGCAAAAAGAGAGCTAATTTCCAATATTAGGAAGAAACAATCATCATTTTTTGGCCATGTAATGAGAAGAGAACAACTTGAATATATTGTAACAACTGGAAAAATTGAGGGACGAAGAGATAGAGGGAAGCAAAGAAAAAAAAATACCAGACAGCTTAAGAGAATGGCTTGGCAGAAGGTCAACAACAGAAATGATAAATAACTGTCGAGATCGAAAGTTGTGGAGAGACATGATCACATACGCCTGTAGGTCCGGTACTTGATGATGATGAGTCACGGAACTTGATAATGATTTGATTAAATTTAGAATCTACTAAATGATAACGCACCCCATGGATGTACATGCAATATCAATAACATGTAGACTATATAAATAACAATCTCTTGTTCATAATCAACGAGATATGATACCATCACCCATTCTTGACACTGTCGTGTCGGTAGCTGTCTACCAATCAGATGCTCAGAGTTATCATTCTCTAGCGTGATGGTAGCTGGCAACACAAACGGTAGGCGTGGTCAGAGAAGGAAACTAATTATAGTACCAGTCCATTTTTTAAAGTTTATACTTGCCACGCCCCTTTGTGACTTTGGTTTTAGGAAGAAGTTAATGGTAGTCATATAAGTTAACGAAGTGATATCGATAGATTGCGAATAATCTGTTCATGCACTTTTACTCTCCATTGTGTCATAGGCCATCAACCAGAGGTCTCCGATGTCTTGTCTGGTCTTCTCCAGGCGTAATTTATCCCTGTGATCTCGGTCTGAGTCTCGATGACAGGTTTTACTCAGTATTACTAGGCATCCAATTGACGTGCCCAGGACGATATAATGGGTTGGGTTAAAAATCAGTGGTTGGAGTCTCTTAAGATATCATGGCTGACAAAGATCTGCTTAATTTTTGTGCCAGGACTCTGGAGTGTAGATAACAATTAACGAGCAGACTGGCTTACTAGTACGTTGTTGTGGGGGAATGGAGAATCGATGTATTGGGATGACATTCTGAATGATCACAGGGAGGTAAGACGAGTGATTGATTCAAACACTGAAAGTGAATTTACAACCTTTGGTAGACTGCAAGAATGTCAAGTAGCATGACGATGGAGGTGGTGGCAGTGACCTGGTTATTAGTCTGGTTGGAGTCACAAGACTGCACCCACGCCTGCATACGAGTGATTCGATGAGCATGATAAGAAAAGTGGAGGCGGGCTTTGTACGGAGGCAATGAGCAGAGTCATTAGTAAGAGCCCGATCATGCCAAGTGGTGTATAGGGAATATGGTGTTAGTGTCCATAAATTTATAGACCTTTGGCACATGATTTTTGGATTAATGTGGTCGGTATTACGTCCGTGCCGCTTTCCTTTCCCAGAAAAAAATCCGGTACCCATTTAATGCTGGGTGAACCCGGAAGCCGTCGGTTTGGATCGAACTCTACCTTTTGTGGTCCAGTTCACTAACCACTGAGCTATCGCGGCTTCCAGCAGAGTCATTGCAAAAGTAAAAAATACGTAGGGTCACCTTTGTCTACTTCCCTGGACATACGGAACCACGGGGGAATGAAAGAGCGGACAGGTTGGCTAGCTGCGCTGTCGTTGAAGACGGTCAACAAATGGATAGAGCGGACGTCATCAATGCCCTCCGAGATGTGGAAGGACACAGAACTTCGACAATCATGAGTCCACGTCACTCCTTCAGATGAAAGAGATGGGAGTTAAGATGGGCACAGCCAGAAATGAGAAACTTAGTGGGTGTGTAAGAAGCCTTATTAACCAACATAGAACTGGAGTCGTCAGTCGCTGGACACTGAGGGAATTGCTGAGGAGGGGATCTGAGCACCTATGGACATGTTCGGAGTGCAATGATGACGAGACGTAAATAACTCAATGACGTCAAGTTATAAGAGGTGATGTCAGACAAGAGCGCCACATGGGGAACCAAAGAAGACTGGTAAACAAACACAGTAGGCCCTACTAGGGTCGTCAGGCGCTAAATACAGGGGTGGGGAGGGGGGGGGGTGGGTGGGATACATTGAACTCTTATGGAGTTGTCCAAGTGTAGCTACAGGGGCTCCCACAGTGTGTGGAGAAAAGAATAGAGCAACTGTTACCTGCCTCATATGTCGTAACAGGCGACTAATGAGGTTTGAAATCGTCGTCTGTGCGATCGAGTACGACGTGCACGGAGCCATCTTGTTAACGGACTTTACTGGTGCATTTTTGAAATGCTGTGCCAAGTGGTGTAGTATGTATGGGGAATTCCTGACTGTAATGTTGTTGTTGTTGACGGATTCCCACGAGTTGATACGAGCATGTTTGCCCTTTGACTCATAAGATGTGGCGGGTCGTAATGGCTTTCTTGACATTCCCGGCTCTTACTGGAGGTTGGAGGTCGTCTGTCCCAGGCTACGCTGGGAAACTACTAGTCCAGCCCAGAGGTACTGCAATACTGGGTCCTCTATATCAGTAACAGCCACCACTACAGGGAACACGTCGATCCTAGCTTTGTTAGCCAGTCTGTTTTGACGCAGACTGTTACCAGGGGAGACCACGAGGAGGTAGAACTGCTAGGTCTTAGCCAGCTGATGGTGCGCCGGCCCTGCTATTGCGACCGCAGGCGCTTGAGCCCCCCTCCTGACTGTAATAAAACTGGTTCTGTGGGTAGAGCAATTCTCCCTAGTGCAGTGAGGTTGATGTGTGGACTGTCTCAAGGTTTTGTCTCCCCATGCCTCAAGGCTTTATCTCCACATGTCACAAGGCTTTATCTACACATGTCTCAAGGTTTTATCTCCACATATCTCAAGGCTCTGTCTCCACATGTCTCAAGGCTTTGTCTCCACATGTCTCAAGGCTTTGTCTCCACATGTCTCAAGGCTTTATCTCCACATGTCTCAAAGCTTTGTCTCCACATGTCTCTAGGTTTTATCTCCACATATCTCAAGGCTTTATCTCCACGTGTCTCAAGATTTTGTCTCCACATGTCTCTAGGTTTTATCTCCACATATCTCAAGGCTCTGTCTCCACATGTCTCAAGGTCTTCCGTTTTCTCCTCCTCTATGGGTGCCAGGTGGATGATTGTACTAGACTTATGAAGTGTATGTTCTGTCTTTATTATCATATCTTATTTATATTTTTTCACCATAAACTGATTTACGCTGTGCCACAGTTCATCATACATTTCCTTGTAGCGGTGTCAATAAATGTGCATGTGCAGTTTTCTAGTATTCTTGATCATGTTATCCATGCTTCTGATCCATACAATAGAGTAGATTTAACATTTGTACAGAACAGGATAAAAATAGAAGAGTAGACCAAAACGGCCGCTATCCAAAAAAAAACCAAACTGTAGGGCAATAAAAGTTGCTGCCAGCGCATGGAGTTTTCGCGGTTGCTCGCACTCAGTCTGATGTTCAGTCAGGGGTTTGTACAATCAGTGTATACATATTGCACTGGTTGTAGGAAAGGTCAGCAATACGGATATGGGAATGCCCTGATTGTAACCTGTGAGCTCATACCCTTCAGATCAATGTCATGTAATGATATCTGCATTATGGAATTTCTGAGTTCCTTTGTAGTTCTGTACAAGGAGTTCTATTTATTAGGTCTTTGAGGAAGTAGAGTTGCTCTGATGTCAGTGAAGCTTTGGACAGTCAAAAAGGTGATGTTCTATTGTTTCATGTGGGTGTTTACAGAGTGGACATGCTGGAGTTTGGTTTCATTGTATTCTATTATGTGGTTGGTTGTTCAGTGGTACATGACCAGTTCTCTGTCTGAAAATGGTGGTTTGGTCTCATCTTGTTATGTTAATGTTGTCATTAACAGTTCTAATATACTTTAGACATTAGCAATCTTAACATATGGATATGAATCATGGACAAAAAGGACAGCAGACAGGAAAATCACAGGAGGCTGTAGAAATTTGGTTTTACAAAATACCATAGACAGCTAACAAGAAAAACTAATTTCCATTAGGAAGAGACAATCATCACTTTTTTTGATGATGATGAATGTTGTCTGGAGGAGGGGGGGGGGGTGTTGGCCTTGTCATGTATTTAAAAAGTTCTCTCCCTGTTTATTCATGGCCCATCCATTCAGTCATTCTGCCCTACTGTTGGAGTTTATGATTTGTTTGTCTGTGTTGAATGATGGTGTGCTATTGTGTCTGTCTGGATCCTCTCTTGGCTATTGTATCTCTCTTTCTGCTTTAGTAAAAATATAGTATTGTTGAAGTGTTAGTAGCAGCAGTAAGAGCAGTTATAGCTATTGTTGAAGTGTTAGTAGCAGCAGTAAGAGTAGTTATAGCTATTGTTGAAGTGTTAGTAGCAGCAGTGAGAGTAGTTATAGCTATTGTTGAAGTGTTAGTAGCAGCAGTAAGAGTAATTATAGCTATTGTTGAAGTGTTAGTAGCAGCAGTAAGAGTAGTTATAGCTAATGTTGAAGTGTTAGTAGCAGCAGTAAGAGTAGTTATAGCTATTGTTGAAGTGTTAGTAGCAGCAGTAAGAGTAGTTATAGCTATTGTTGAAGTGTTAGTAGCAGCAGTGAGAGTAGTTATAGCTATTGTTGAAGTGTTAGTAGCAGTAGTGAGAGTAGTTATAGCTATTGTTGAAGTGTTAGTAGCAGCAGTAAGAGTAGTTATAGCTATTGTTGGAGTGTTAGTAGCAGCAGTAAGAGTAGTTATAGCTATTGTTGGAGTGTTAGTAGCAGCAGTAAGAGTAGTTATAACTATAGTTGAAGTGTTAGTAGCAGTAGTCAGAGTAGTTATAGCTATTGTTGAAGTGTTAGTAGCAGTAGTGAGAGTAGTTAAAGCGATTGTTGAAGTGTTAGTAGCAGCAGTGAGAGTAGTTATAGCTATTGTTAAAGTGTTAGTAGCAGCAGTAAGAGTAGTTATAGCTATTGTTGAAGTGTTAGTAGCAGCAGTAAGAGTAGTTATAGCTATTGTTGAAGTGTTAGTAGCAGCAGTAAGAGTAGTTATAGCTATTGTTAAAGTGTTAGTAGCAGCTGTAAGAGTAGTCATAGCTATTGTTGAAGTGTTAGTAGCAGCTGTAAGAGTAGTCATAGCTATTGTTGGAGTGTTAGTAGCAGGAGTGAGAGTAGTCATAGCTATTGTTGAAGTGTTAGTAGCAGCAGTGAGAGTAGTTATAGCTATTGTTGTATTGATAGTAGCAGCAATAAGAGTAGTTATAGCTATTGTTGTATTGGTAGTAGCAGCAGTAAGAGTAGTTATAGCTATTGTTGTATTGGTAGTAGCAGCAATAAGAGTAGTTATAGCTATTGTTGTATTGGTAGTAGCAGCAGTAAGAGTAGTTATAGCTATTGTTGTAGTTAGTAGCAGCAGTAGTGGTAATATTAGTAGATGTAGCAGTATTGGTGGCAGCAGTGGTGTTAGCAGCAGTGGTGGTAGTAGTAGTCGTGGTGTTTGTAGTATTGGTGGTGGTAGTTGGAGTGTTAACATAACAAGTACAAATAATAAAAGTTAACCCTATTCAATCAGACAAGATTAACAAACACATACAGTCCAGACTTTTAACATTTTTGGAGACACTGAGTATTAGAATATATAAAGAAAACAAAACATGAAAACAGATATTATAATGTAAACTTCTACTTCAACATGTTTCAAAAATACACACAATTGTAATTTCTTGTAATTTTATATTTCACATGTCCCTTTTAAAAGCTCTATCTGTCTGTGTGTGTGTGCCCGCGCATTAGCATGTGTGTGTTCAGTTTTAAAAGTTAAAAAAACTCAGAGTTTCTTTGTACAACATAAAGAGAATTGTTTTATTAACAACATGTACATATTCTTAAGTAAACATAAACTTCTTAAAAAAAAAAAAACACCCACAAAGTGGAATTTAGTTTCAGCCAAATTCAAGGTAGAGGATGGATATTACAAAATGCCCAGAAGAGATCAGGCTACTCTCTTTCTCTACACTCGCCATAACAGAATGAGACGACACTACATGACAGGTACCACTATGCCCAAGTGGACAAGACAGCAAGACATATTCCATGAAGCAGTCTCCAGTATGACATATTCCATGAGGCTTCAACAGTCCAATCATACCCAAAGCCTCAAGGATGCAAAAACAAATCTTAAACAAGCTAGGAAAACAGAATGGAGAGAGTTATATGGAAAATATGAGCCAGAACACAACAGCTTAAACAAGCTAGGAAAAAAGAAAGGAGGGATTTATATGGGAAAATATGAACGAGAACACAACAGCTTAAACAAGCTAGGAAAACAGAATGGAGAAAGTTATATGGGAAATATGAGCCAGGACAGTTTAAAACAGAGCTATAAAAAAGAATGGAGAGAGTTATATGGAAAATATGAGCCAGGACAGCTTAAACCAGAGCTATAAAAAAGAATGGAGAGAGTTATATGAAAAATATGAGCCAGGACAGTTTAAACCAGAGCTATAAAAAAGAATGAGAGAGTTATATGAAAAATATAAGCCAGGACAGCTTAAACCAGAGCTATAAAAAAGAATGGAGAGAGTTATATGGAAAATATGAGCCAGAACAGCTTAAACCAGAGCTATAAAAAAGAATGGAGAGAGTTATATGAAAAATATAAGCCAGGACAGCTTAAACCAGAGCTATAAAAAAGAATGGAGAGAGTTATATGAAAATATGAGCCAGGACAGCTTAAACCAGAGCTATAAAAAAGAATGGAGAGAGTTATATGAAAAATATAAGCCAGGACAGCTTAAACCAGAGCTATAAAAAAGAATGGAGAGAGTTATATGGAAAATATGAGCCAGGACAGCTTAAACCAGAGCTATAAAAAAGAATGGAGAGAGTTATATGAAAAATATGAGCCAGGACAGCTTAAACCAGAGATATAAAAAAGAATGGAGAGAGTTATATGGAAAATATGAGCAGGACAGCTTAAACCAGAGCTATAAAAAAGAATGGAGAGAGTTATATGGGAAATATGAGCCAGAACATGGCAGCCTAAACAAACTCAGCAGACCAAGATATAAAGACTCAGAACAGATCATTGTGTCCTCAGATCTCACCCACACAAGATAGGACTCAGTAACTTTGCAACATATGACTGCAGAGTATTCAGAAAAACTCCAGAACATTATCCCACAGCACTGTAGCACTCTCAACACCCTAAGAAGCCAAATATGGCCCACAGAAACAACCCTGCATGATAAGTTATGGGGAATGACCCCAAACACAGTCTTGTTTATGACTGGTCTAAACATATAAATCTATAGTAGTAGCTGATCCTATTCATGACCCATGTTGGTCTAAATGTCTAAGAGTAGCTGATCTTGTTCATGACCCATGCTGGTCTAATTGTCTAAATCTATAGCAGTAGCTGATCTTGTTCATGACCCATGCTGGTCTAATTGTCTAAATCTATTGTAGTAGCTGATCTTGTTCATGACCCATGCTGGTCTAATTGTCTAAATCTATAGCAGTAGCTGATCTTGTTTATGACCCATGCTGGTCTAATTGTCTAAATCTATAGCAGTAGCTGATCTTGTTTATGACCCATGCTGGTCTAATTGTCTAAATCTATAGCAGTAGCTGATCTTGTTTATGACCCATGCTGGTCTAATTGTCTAAATCTATAGCAGTAGCTGATCTTGTTTATGACCCATGCTGGTCTAATTGTCTAAATCTATAGCAGTAGCTGATCTTGTTTATGACCCATGCTGGTCTAATTGTCTAAATCTATAGTTGTAGCTGATCTTGTTTATGACCCATGCTGGTCTAATTGTCTAAATCTATAGTAGTAGCTGATCTTGTTTATGACCCATGCTGATTTCTATGTCTAAATCTATAGTAGTAGCTGATCTTGTTTATGACCCATGCTGGTCTAATTGTCTAAATCTATAGCAGTAGCTGATCTTGTTTATGACCCATGCTGGTCTAATTGTCTAAATCTATAGCAGTAGCTGATCTTGTTTATGACCCATGCTGGTCTAATTGTCTAAATCTATAGCAGTAGCTGATCTTGTTTATGACCCATGCTAATTGTCTAAATCTATAGTTGTAGCTGATCTTGTTTATGACCCATGCTAATTGTCTAAATCTATAGCAGTAGCTGATCTTGTTTATGACCCATGCTGGTCTAATTGTCTAAATCTATAGTAGTAGCTGATCTTGTTTATGACCCATGCTGGTCTAATTGTCTAAATCTATAGTTGTAGCTGATCTTGTTTATGACCCATGCTGGTCTAATTGTCTAAATCTATGGTTGTAGCTGATCTTGTTTATGACCCATGCTAATTGTCTAAATCTATAATAGTAGCTGATCTTGTTTATGACCCATGCTGGTCTAATTGTCTAAATCTATAGTAGTAGCTGATCTTGTTTATGACCCATGCTGGTCTAATTGTCTAAATCTATAGTTGTAGCTGATCTTGTTTATGACCCATGCTAATTGTCTAAATCTATAGTAGTAGCTGATCTTGTTTATGACCCATGCTAATTGTCTAAATCTATAGCAGTAGCTGATCTTGTTTATGACCCATGCTGGTCTAATTGTCTAAATCTATAGTAGTAGCTGATCTTGTTTATGACCCATGGTAATTGTCTAAATCTATAGTAGTAGCTGATTTTGTTTATGACCCATGCTAATTGTCTAAATCTATAGTAGTAGCTGATCTTGTTTATGACCCATGCTAATTGTCTAAATCTATAGTAGTAGCTGATCTTGTTTATGACCCATGCTAATTGTCTAAATCTATAGTAGTAGCTGATTTTGTTTATGACCCATGCTAATTGTCTAAATCTATAGTAGTAGCTGATCTTGTTTATGACCCATGCTAATTGTCTAAATCTATAGTAGTAGCTGATCTTGTTTATGACCCATGCTGGTCTAATTGTCTAAATCTATAGTAGCAGCTGATCTTGTTTATGACCATGCTAATTGTCTAAATCTATAGTAGTAGCTGATTTTGTTTATGACCCATGCTAATTGTCTAAATCTATAGTTGTAGCTGATCTTGTTTATGACCCATGCTGGTCTAATTGTCTAAATCTATAGTTGTAGCTGATCTTGTTTATGACCCATGCTGGTCTAATTGACTAAATCTATAGTTGTAGCTGATCTGTTTATGACCCATGCTAATTGTCTAAATCTATAGTTGTAGCTGATCTTGTTTATGACCCATGCTAATTGTCTAAATCTATAGTTGTAGCTGATCTTGTTTATGACCCATGCTAATTGTCTAAATCTATAGTTGTAGCTGATCTTGTTTATGACCCATGCTGGTCTAATTGTCTAAATCTATAGTAGTAGCTGATCTTCTTTATGACCCATCGCCCAAGAAGAAGTAGAGTCAGAACATATGCAACCCCGAGCTAAGTCATCAGAGACTACAGTAAAATAAAAGAAATAATTTTAAACTGACATTTGTCTTCCACAAAAAATTAAGTTTGTCCCTGCATGTTCTTATTCTGGTACTGCTCATAGGTAAGCTTGCCACTAAGATTAATATCATACATGACAGATATATTGTCTATCTCTAATCTATACGGCCCATCGGCAGAGTTAGCAACTGTTATTCCAAAACTGTTGACGATATTTAATGGAATAAGCTCTTGTTTGTCCTGGATACGACCATGATGGCTGACAAAGAACTTGGAAAATGGAATCTGAAATGGAAAATGAAATGATAAAATTTAGTATGAGAAGTTGAATGGTAGAGGGAGTGGGTGGCAGAGTGGTTTGTACTAGTTATTTATTTATAACTGGGAGGAGGCCAGTGCAAACTTGGATATTAACTGGCACGATAACAAGAGACACTGTCACAACAGAGATGAGCTCTCAAACAAAAATACTGAATATGACAAGAAAAGAGAGAGAAAAAGAAACGAGGATATATGGTGAGAAGTTGGGGTAATGCAGGAGGACTAGACATTGGATCTCACCACCCATAGATCTTCTTCCTCTGCGATCATGGCTCATTCAGACTAGGATTCTGGAATCTCTTATGAAGGCAGCTGTCTGTTTCAGTGATTCAGTTGCCCTGTATAGTAACTCTACCAGTGAGGTGGGTGTGGGCCACATTGTCCTCCTCAGGCCTGTGTATTGGGGGCAAACCTATAGAATGTGTTTTGTTGTCATGTTATCCAGGGTACAGTGACATTGGCTGGTAACCCAGAGATCAGGAGAAGGTAAAATCATGAAGAAAACACTGAAGAGATTTGAACCAGGAACCTTCTTGCCCAGAGGTCAATATATTACCTCTAGATCCCTACCCCCTCAGTAGTTGAATTATTTTGTAGGAGGACGAGGTGTTCTAGAGGTAAGTTGTTAGCCTCCGGACAGGAAGGTCGTGAGTTCAAATACTACCAGTGGTGGTGGGAATCTTTCACGACAAATTCATGGTTTCCTTGAGGCTTTACACCGTGGTGGTGGGAATGTTTCATGACAAATTCATGGTTTCCTTGAGGGTTACACAGTGGTGGCGGGAATGTTTCATGACAAATTCATGTTTCCTTGAGGCTTTACACAGTGGTGGCGGGAATGTTTCATGACAAATTCATGGTTTCCTTGAGGCTTTACACAGTGGTGGTGGGAATGTTTCACGACAAATTCATGGTTTCCTTGAGGCTTTACACAGTGGTGGCGGGAATGTTTCATGACAAATTCATGGTTTCCTTGAGGCTTTACACAGTGGTGGTGGGAACGTTTCACAACAAATTCATGGTTTCCTTGAGGCTTTACACAGTGGTGGTGGAATGTTTCACGACAAATTCATGGTTTCCTTGAGGCTTTACACAGTGGTGGTGGGAATGTTTCACAACAAATTCATGGTTTCCTTGAGGCTTTACACAGTGGTGGTGGGAATGTTTCACAACAAATTCATGGTTTCCTTGAGGCTTTACACAGTAGTGGTGGGAATGTTTCACAACAAATTCATGGTTTCCTTGAGGGTTTACACAGTAGTGGTGGGAATGTTTCACAACAAATTCATGGTTTCCTTGAGGCTTTACACAGTAGTTCTTTTCTCCCCTGATGGTTATCAGGCCCCTGTTGGACTTGGAGTAACTTATAGATGAAACATCTTAGTTGCAATGAGCAGAAATATGTACAAAACAATCAATCAAGAAAAAACCACACAAAAAAAGTGAACAAACATAAAAAAAAAACATGTTAACTCCCAAAACTCAACAACATTGAATCAACCTAGCAGTATTTATTGTATTCATCAACCATCAAAGAATATTACTGCTGAACTAAACATATTTTGAGGTGGTCCTGATGTGAAGGTATAGCATGTATTGCCTACACTTAAGGCAAGGCATACATGTAGGTTTCCAGTGCTGGGGTCAAGGCACTTTCTCTGCCCATATCAAGGTAAGGACTGCGGCCCCAACATGTTTTAAAAAAAAATTATCATTACCACCATCTTTTATTTTCTTGTGAAATTTTGCACCCCTAAGACTTTTTTTTCATATTATTAGGAGCCACACTCCTGTGTGTTACCGGGGCCTCATTATGAGGAAAGTAAAGAATAGTAACACTGTGACCTTCCAGGCATGTCGTAAGAGGCGACTAAGGAGGTTGATCGATGGCTTGACAAGCTGTCATTGTAAAAAGTATTGTTATGGAAACAGAGCCATAAGTTTTGGAAGCAGTGATCTCTGCAATATGTGCCATTTTGGCATGCAAGGTTTTTGTTTTTTGAGATTGTGGTTCTGCCCTATGTGCCGTCTTCGGCTCGAAAGGACGATAGATAGAAGACTTTTTTGCCCAGGGCACCACATTTTTTGGTCTTCTCCTCCATGCTCCACCACTGTTCTTATGAATCCCATTTTTTTCCCTCTGGGTTTATATTTTATCAATACATATGTTGACATAATATATAATCTATCAAGCTTGAATAAATAATATGTTAGTTATTACTCTAGGGCAAAGGCCCACAGGTTACTGAACCAACAACCCACCAATGACAATATATACAACAAATTTCTGTCCCTGGATGTAAGAGGAAATTCTGAAATGTTAAGAAGAGTTATCCCTTTATTGTTAATGTGATTCTGGGACAAGGAATGAATGACAAGATCAATGGATGGGAATGATAATGAGTGAAGAAGGAGATGAATATAAGAAATGGGCAAATGAACGAGTGGAGAAGAAGATGAAAGGAAGAAAGGGACAATGAATGAGTAAAGAAAAAAATGAATGGAAGCAACAGAGGTGTGGTTGCACAGAAGATGGATAAGATTTTGAGGATCGAGACACTGGACAACATCTGGGCGCTCCAGCGGTCAGAGACTCATTGCTGATACTACTCTACCTCCATATCCACAATCCGTGACATCACCTCAGAACTAAATGGGCTGCCACAGTTTATAAAGTGCACTGCCACACAACAGAATGAGAAACCACATGTTCACCAAACTCAAAATAGGATCTACCAACCAATGCCATTGTACCCTGGATAACATAACAAAACATGTTCTACAGGTTTACCCCCAGTACACAGGGGACTGCAGCTGCTTTTCTTTGAACATTCGATGAGATGTTAATTCGAATGATTCCACTGGCACGGGCGGTTGAACAATTATGGATTTCCATTCGTTTGCAGTAATACAGAGAGGCCTTCAAATAACTATAAAACCTGAGGAGGACAATGTGGCCCACACCCACCTCCCTGGAAGAGAAACTCTATGGGGCAACTGAATCACTGAAACAGACAGCAGCCTTCATAAGATAGTTTGGAGTCCTAGTCTGAATGAGCAATTATTGCAGAAGAAGTTCATAAAGTGCCATGCAATGGATACCCTCCCACCGTGGAATTGCTGGAGATGAGGTAACTGATACCGTCTCCAAAATTGGCAGCAGGAAAATCCAAAACACCCATCCCATGAACAGAGAGGTCAAGACCAACATACAAAACAATTGCAGAACAAGTGGAAGTAAGAGTGGAAAAAAATAACAACAATAAGCAGGATCCTACACACCGGCTGCCAAGGAATATCTAAAACATAATTTCTTACATCAGAACAGGCTGGAGACTCCTCAGCCATCACTACCACTTAAGGAAAAACCCACACTGACGAATGCCACTGTAGATGGGGGACCCAGGCTTTGAAATACCTTCACTTGTGCAACAATTATGACCAGTGATAGCTCATCCGTTAGTGAATTGGACTACAACGAACAAGAGGTCAGGTTTGATCCTGAGCGACGGTTTCCAGGTTTACCTAGCCTTAATTAGGTACTGGATTTTTATCTGGGAAAGTAAAGTGGCATGGGCGTAATTCCGGCCATATTACCCCAAAAATCATGTGCCGAAAGTCTGTAAAAATTATGGCCACTAACACCATATTCCCTACACGCCACCTGGCATGACGAAAATCTTTACTTTTACTTTACTTGACATTAAACCTGGCCCAATGACATAAACACACAACAAAAATTGTGGGGGACAATATGAGATGACTGTAAACTTTTTCCTGGCAACAGGGGAAAAAGAGATAGCATGAGCAAACATTTCTTGAATGTAAAAAAGGATAGACTCCATCCCACAAAGGTATATAACTAGTGTGGCCAAGTGAGCAGAAACGGATAGACTACACCTCCCTAAGGTGTTTAACTAGTCTGGACAAGTGAGCAGAGAAGGATAGACTACACCTCACAAAGGTGTTTAACTAGTCTGGCCATATGAGCAGAGAAGGACAGAATACACCTCACAAAGGTGTTTAACTAGTCTGGCCAAGTGAGCAGAGAAGGATAGACTACACCCCACAAAGGTGTTTAACTAGTCTAGCCAAGTGAGCAGAGAAGGATAGACTATACCCCACAAAGGTGTTTAACTAGTCTGTCCAAGTGAGCAGAGAAGGATAGACTAGACCTCACAAAGGTGTTTAACTAGTCTGGCCAAGTGAGCAGAGAAGGATAGACTACACCTCCCTAAGGTGTTTAACTAGTCTAGCCAAGTGAGCAGAGAAGGATAGACTACACCTCCCTAAGGTGTTTAACTAGTCTAGCCAAGTGAGCAGAGAAGGATAGACTACACCTCCCTAAGGTGTTTAACTATTCTAGCCAAGTGAGCAGAGAAGGATAGACTACACCTCCCTAAGGTGTTTAACTAGTCTAGCCAAGTGAGCAGAGAAGGATAGACTACACCTCTACAAGGTGTTTAACTAGTCTAGCCAAATGAGCAGAGATCAAAGAAGGCAAACTGATGCCATTATATGCCTTGTAGGAGTTTGATTTGTTGGACTGAAAGGGACAAATATCACTGCTTATTGTAACCAACAACACATTTGCCACCATGTAACATCCTTTAGAGTGACAGACTCTTCTCTTTCTTGTGCTCACTAGACAACTAAAGAAAAAGACTTTTCATTGTCTGCCCTTGAAAGAACATGGTGGGTGTAGATGTTGTGGTTTACAGAGCTGTGATATTTTGCATCTTTTGGTCTGACATATTCAACTTCAGCATGGAATTTTTAAAGGCGGACTGCATTTTCTTTTTGATCCCTATGAGCTATCTGTTTCTAAAGACAAAGTGGAGGAGTAGGATCCAGATATTTCCGGTTCACTGGTACAAACTGTCAAGTCAAGTTCCACTGACTATTTCTGGCCCTAGTGCTCAAATGTGCCATTGCCCCTTTAAGGACATAGAATGAAGAATAGCCATTGGGTGAACAAAGAATAGAGGCAAGGGACAATAATGTAGAAAATGAATATAGACCACAAAGATGTGGTCTCACAAAAGAGTCATATATAAACATGAATGAGCAGTAGAATGACACACACATGTATTGCTGGGTTTAAAAGGGGAAACAGAAAATGATAAAAGGTAATCTATCTTTGTCAAAAAAGAAAATATGTGTCATCTGATGAATATGACTAAGTACCTATGGGCTTGCCTGAAGTACTGTGATGTCAATAGTGAACAACAGAAAGGTATTGGACAAAGTTGTTAGAAAAGCAATTGGAAATATTGAAATGTTTATAAGGGCAGATGGTTGTTATAGTGTGGGACTAGTTATCTACAGAATAAGGCAGAGAATGATGGTAAGTGCAAGTCCTTGGATGGTCGGGCATCAGAAAACAAACCAATAATAAGTTGTGTCCAATAGTTGTTGAAGATCTTTACTCCACAAGAATAATAACACATGATGATGCTGATAAGATGATTTACTCTACAACAAAACTACACATGATGATGATGAGATGATTTACTCTACTAGGAAAACTACAAATGATGATGATGAGATGATTTACTCTACTAGGAAAACTACACATGGTGATGATGAGATGATTTACTCTACTAGGAAAATAACACATGATGATGAGATGATTTACTCTACTAGGAAAATAACACATGATGAGATGATTTACTCTACTAGGAAAATAACACATGATGATGAGATGATTTACTCTACTTACTAGGAAAATAACACATGCTGATGAGATGATTTACTCTACTAGGAAAATAACACATGATGATGCGATGATTTACTCTACTAGGAAAATAACACATGATGATGATGAGATGATTTACTCTACTAGGAAAACTACACATGGTGATGATGAGATGATTTACTCTACTAGGAAAACTACACATGGTGATGATGAGATGATTTACTCTACTAGGAAAACTACACATGGTGATGATGAGATGATTTACTCTACTATGAAAATAACACATGGTGATGGTGAGATGATTTACTCTACTAAGAAAATAACACATGCTGATAAGATGATTTACTCTACTAAGAAAACAACACATGATGATGAGATGATTTACTCCACCAGGAAAATAATACAATGATAACATGATTTACTCCACAAGGAAAATAACACATGATGATGATGAGATGATTTACTCTACTAAGAAAATAACACATGATGATAAGATGATTTACTCCACCAGGAAAATACAATGATAACATGATTTACTCCACAAGAAAAATAATACATGATGATATGTTAATAAGTGTGTTTGCCTTGTTCCTTAACCCCATAGAGACCCCCTGGAGTGCAGACATGGTCCAATCCTTCTCCACTCTTCTCCGTTGTGAGAACATTTGATCCTGTTTGAATGTTGTCCTCAACCAGTCTTTGATGTTATTAATCCATTTCCTCCTTTGTTACTGCTTCTTGTAAGTTTGGCTTGCCCAGGCCATTAGATCTTGTGATCTGCCTGTAGCAGCTAAACTTCTTTCTCTTTTGAAAGGATACTGTTGGTCCCAGAGTCAATCAAGGGAGGCCAGAAGAAAAACTTTTTGAGTTGAAACTAATTACTACCCTTGCATGGACGGCTGGCAGCGAAGTGGCCCCAAGATTTCAACGGGGTTTGTCTAAGACTACTATTGGTCATAAAGTCAATCAAGGGAGGCCAGAAGAAAGAAACTTTTGAGTTCAAACTAATTACTACCCTTGCATGGACGGCTGGCAGTGAAGTGGCCCCAAGATTTCAACGGGGTTCATCTAAGGTTACTGTTGGTTACAAAGTCAATCAAGGTAGGCCGTTAGTAAAAACACTTGGTTCAAATATCGGCAAGACAAAAGTTGAATACATTCTCCAAAGGAATGCAGAGGGAGCTATGAACAAAGAACAAGCTGATAAAATGCTCATCTGAGAATGACAGAAAAATGCTCATCTGAGAATGACAGACCAATATGTGAACATATTCTTCAGGATAAATGGCTTCACGAGAGAACCACAATGATTATGTAGCATTCGTTGATCTCTCAGTGTAACAAATATATGACAATGAGAGAAGTCTGACACAAACCATCAAATTTATGAGAGAAAAATGACATTGTTGCACAACCATGGATGAAGTTGAAGAATCCAACAAAATAAACATTCTTTTTATAAACTGATTTTATAAACAGTAAATTAAATACCATAAATGTTTATGTTTTCCAACAAGCAGGATCTGTCATAAGCTCTATGACTGTACATGCTCAAACATTAAAGGAAGCATTGCAACATGTTTGCTGTTTATATTCAAACAGAGAGCAATTAGAAATAGTTAATAAATCTCTGCTGCTGTAATTTGTTCAAATAAATATTGTAGAATTATTCATAATCTGCCTCCCATTTATATATATCTTTTAATATAAAAAAGAAGTTCTCATAAATCTCGTTCATTAATACATTTTGTTAATATCAAGAAAAAAAACTTGTCCTTAATCTCTGATGTTTAAGTTTTATAAAAAAAATAATAAATTAGACTTGATCAAAAGATCTCGGCACACTAAACATTTTTATTTTTAAAAAATTAATAAATAAGAAATAGAATTAACCAACAACAACACTAAGTTTATATTTGTCCTGAGATAACAAATATAAGTGAATAACAAAAGTAATTATTTTCATAAACAAAACAATAAGCAGAATTAATCATAAAATCTCTGCTGCATAAAGTTCTGTCCAGGCGTTCTGTCAAATCCAAACTGTGTATAGAACTTGAGATTCTCATCCTTGCATTCCAGAGACACCTTATAGCATTTCAGCTGCTGGCTCAGGCACACAAGTATGTCTATAAGTCTGTGAGAGAGAGTTGTCTTGATGTGAACATCATTGCTGTGACAACAATTAGGTTAGTTGGACTTCTTCACAATCTAGTGCTGGGAGGTTAAAGTACAACATATCTTAGTTCTGGGAGGTTAAAGTACAACATATCTTAGTTCTGGGAGGTTAAAGTACAAAATATCTTAGTTCTGGGAGGTTAAAGTACAACATATCTTATCACTAGGTTAAAGTACAACATATCTTAGTTCTGGGAGGTTAAAGTATAACACATCTTATCACTAGGTTAAAGTATAACACATCTTATCACTAGGTTAAAGTATAACACATCTTATCACTAGGTTAAAGTATAACACATCTTATCACTAGGTTAAAGTATAACACATCTTATCACTAGGTTAAAGTATAACACATCTTATCACTAGGTTAAAGTATAACACATCTTATCACTAGGTTAAAGTATAACACATCTTAGTTCTGGGAGGTTAAAGTATAACACATCTTATCACTAGGTTAAAGTATAACACATCTTATCACTAGGTTAAAGTATAACACATCTTAGTTCTGGGAGGTTAAAGTATAACACATCTTATCACTAGGTTAAAGTATAACACATCTTATCACTAGGTTAAAGTATAACACATCTTATCACTAGGTTAAAGTATAACACATCTTATCACTAGGTTAAAGTATAACACATCTTATCACTAGGTTAAAGTATAACACATCTTATCACTAGGTTAAAGTATAACACATCTTATCACTAGGTTAAAGTATAACACATCTTAGTTCTGGGAGGTTAAAGTATAACACATCTTATCACTAGGAGGTTAAAGTATAACACATCTTATCACTAGGTTAAAGTATACCACACTCTAGAACTGTGAGATTCCATGTAACTGTAAGGCATTTCATACCTTAGTACTGTCAGATTAAATTCTTTCACACTTCAGTATAGCAAGATATTATTATATCTTTATCTTTAAAAAATGCCTAACATTTACTCAATATAAAAATTGTACATTCAATAAGTGCCTAAAATATACTAAATAGTAAAATTATATATTCAATAAGTGCCTAACAGAAACGTTTATATTCAGTATATAAACCAAATCTGTATTCATCTCATATCATACAATATTGTCCCCTAAAATGGCAAGAAACACTCACATTTTGCCCAGTTGCTGTCCACGATACAGGTCATTAACAATGACATCTTCAACCCTGCCTCGCTGAAAACAGTAACAATTTAATGATCATGTGTGCATATATTTGACTAATTATATATTCAAATGTACATCTTTTATTTCCGTTCTCCCACACTTGAGCGACTTCTGACTTAGCAGTTAATGACTCTTTATCTAATGTCTCATCCAATATGCTGGTTTGTCAGATTTTAGAGCCGAGCCTGTTCACACATTCTGTATGTCTTTGTTGTCTTAACATTTATTTTGTTGGACACTTTCACACGGCAGTAGTGGCTTGGATCATCCTGTCCATGAACTAGATAAACAGTTCTTAAATGTTATGTAGAGCCAGTCTTAACATATGGATGTGAATCACGGACAATAAGACAACAGACAAGAAAATCACTGGAATCTGTAGAAATGTGGTTTTACAGAAGAATGTTGAGAATACCAAGGACAGCTAAGAAGAGTAATGAAAACGTTATGAAAGAGGCCAAAGCAAAAAGAGAGCTAATTTCCAATATTAGGAAGTAACAGTCATTATTTTCTAGCCATGTAATGAGAAAGGAACAGCTGGAATATATTGTAACAACTGGGAAAATTGAGGGACGAAGAGATAGAGGGAAGCAAGGAGAAAAGATACAAGACAGCTTTAGAGAACGGGGAGCCACGATAGCTCAGTGGTTAGTGAACTGGACTACCACGGACAAGGGGTAGGGTTCGATCCCAACCGACGGCTTCCGGGTTCACCCAGCCTTAAATGGGTACCAGATTTTTTTCTGGGAAAGTAAAGCAGCATGGGCGTAATACTGACCACATTACCCAAAAATCATGTGCTGAAGATCTGTAAAATATAGGGTCACTAACACCATATTTCCCTATACGCCACTTGGCGTGACGGGGGTACTTTACTTTTACTTTTAGAGAACGGCTTGGCAGAAGGTCAACAACATAAATGATAAATAACTGTCGAGATTGAGAGTTGTGGATAGACATGATCACCTATGCCAGCAGGCACTGTACTTGATGATGATGTCCATGAACTCCTTCACAAAGTGCCTGCAAGATGACGCAAACTTTTATCATGGACTAGGTATCACCTTTTTTGGAATCCCCAGGGAAAAGACAAAGAGGAAGACCAAGGAATTCTTGGAGAAGACAGATTGAAGCAGAGATGAAGATGATGGGGAAGACATGGAATGATCTTAAAAGAATTGCAAAAAACAGAACGACTTGGAAAGTGTTTGTTGAAGACCTATGCTCCACTGGGAGCTAAAAGGTAGAAGAGGTATCACCACTTAGAACTACTCTATACACACTGTGTGTGGGAGGTGAAATGAAAACTTCAACCCTGTGCTATGAAATTAGAAAGATATAGATCATCAGGTCGCATGTCCCTTGCAGAACATTACATTCACCACAGCCCGTCTGAAAGAATCTGTCTCTAGCCAGATCTCCCACAGAACGATGCATTCACCACAGCCTGTCTGAAAGAATCCCTGTCTCTAGCCAGATCTCCCACAGAACGATGCATTCACCACAGCCTGTCTGAAAGAATCTCTGTTTCTAGCCAGATCTCCCACTTTTTTCTCTTGTCATGTTCAGGGTGTCTTTGATGTCTTTAAACCACCTCCTTCTTGGTCTGCCCTTGATGTGTCACCCGGGAACCATCCCTTCCATTATTGTTCTTTCCAGCCCGCTGTGTCTTTCGCCATAGTATTTTAATGTCCTCTGTAAGATGGTGTTTATAAGGCAGTTCTATTGAATTTTTAAGTCTTTTAGTATGTCTTCATTGTTCTTTTTATTTATTCAAGGTACCTTAAGGATTTTTTTATGTAGCATTTTGTTTCAAATGAATCGATTTTCTTCCTTGCTGTTTGCAAGATTGTCCATGATTCACAACCATATATTGTTATCAGTAAGATACATGTGTTCAGTCATTTTAATTTTACTGCCTTGTTGGTATTGTGTCACATGTTCTTCAGGGTGTAACAGTTACAGATCATTGTAGACAACAATGTCATCTTGATTCATCAGCATTTTGAACAGAAGTCCCAAACTGAGAGGAAGGAAATGAGATCAGCATATCACATAGATCACTACAGACATTGTAGAAAGATGGGCTTGAAGTATTATAAACTTATACACAACTTTGTACACCTTTACAGGTGGTTGGAAGCAGGTTGCTGATAATCTTTAGTAGTCACTGTCAGATGTTGTTTAATGCCTCTCCTGTCAGCAGGTTGCTGATAATCTTTAGTAGTCACTGTCAGATGCTGTTTAATGCCTCTCCTGTCAGCAGGTTGCTGATAATCTTTAGTAGTCACTGTCAGATGCTGTTTAATGCCTCTCCTGTCAGCAGGCTGCTGATAATCTTTAGTAGTCACTGTCAGATGCTGTTTAATGCCTCTCCTGTCAGCAGGTTGCTGATAATCTTTAGTAGTCACTGTCAGATGCTGTTTAATGCCTCTCCTGTCAGCAGGTTGAGTAAGGTTATCATGGACAGCTTGTTCTACAAAATAAATGTGTGATATTACAAACTCATTTTTTTCATGACTCATCAGGTGACAAAGACCTGACTTCATCTGCCAATGATCTCCCTGGTAAGAGCTTGCATCAAAACAGGTTGGCTAATGAGGTTATGGATTAACATATTCCCTGCAGTGGTGGGCCTAGCAATGAGGTTATGGATTAACATATTCCCTGAAGTGGTGGGCCTAGCAATGAGGTTATGGATTAACACATTCCCTGCAGTGGTGGGCCTAGCAATGAGGTTATGGATTAACATATTCCCTGCAGTGGTGGGCTAGCAATGAGGTTATGGATTAACATATTCCCTGCAGTGGTGGGCCTAGCAATGAGGTTATGGATTAACATATTCCCTGCAGTGGTGGGCCTAGCAATGAGGTTATGGATTAACATATTCCCTGAAGTGGTGGGTCTAGCAATGAGGTTATGGATTAACATATTCCCTGAAGTGGTGGGCCTAGCAATGAGGTTATGGATTAACATATTCCCTGCAGTGGTGGGCCTAGCAATGAGGTTATGGATTAACATATTCCCTGAAGTGGTGGGTCTAGCAATGAGGTTATGGATTAACATATTCCCTGAAGTGGTGGGCCTAGCAATGAGGTTATGGATTAACATATTCCCTGCAGTGGTGGGCCTAGCAATGAGGTTATGGATTAACATATTCCCTGAAGTGGTGGGTCTAGCAATGAGGTTATGGATTAACATATTCCCTGCAGTGGTGGGTCTAGCAATGAGGTTATGGATTAACATATTCCCTGCAGTGGTGGGCCTAGCAATGAGGTTATGGATTAACATATTCCCTGCAGTGGTGGGCCTAGCAATGAGGTTATGGATTAACATATTCCCTGCAGTGGTGGGCCTAGCAATGAGTTTATGGATTAACATATTCCCTGAAGTGGTGGGCCTAGCAATGAGGTTATGGATTAACATATTCCCTGAAGTGGTGGGCCTAGCAATGAGGTTATGGATTAACATATTCCCTGCAGTGGTGGCCTAGCAATGAGGTTATGGATTAACATATTCCCTGAAGTGTGGGCCTAGCAATGAGGTTATGGATTAACATATTCCCTGAAGTGGTGGGCCTAGCAATGAGGTTATGGATTAACATATTCCCTGCAGTGGTGGGCCTAGCAATGAGGTTATGGATTAACATATTCCCTGAAGTGGTGGGCCTAGCAATGAGGCAAGGATTGCCATATTCCTTGAAGTGGTGGGCCTAGCAATGAGGCAAGGATTGCCATATTCCCTGAAGTGGTGGGCCTAGCAATGAGGCAAGGATTGCCATATTCCCTGAAGTGGTGGGCCTAGCAAATAGGCAAGGATTGCCATATTCCCTGCAGTGGTGGGCCTAGCAATGAGGCAAGGATTGCCATATTCCCTGCAGTGGTGGGCCTAGCAATGAGGCAAGGATTGCCATATTCCCTGCAGTGGTGGGCCTAGCAATGAGGCAAGGATTGCCATATTCCCTGCAGTGGTGGGCCTAGCAATGAGGCAAGGATTGCCATATTCCCTGCAGTGGTGGGCCTAGCAATGAGGCAAGGATTGCCATATTCCCTGCAGTGGTGGGCCTAGCAATGAGGCAAGGATTGCCATATTCCTTGAAGTGGTGGGCCTAGCAATGAGGCAAGGATTGCCATATTCCTTGAAGTGGTGGGCCTAGCAATGAGGCAAGGATTGCAATATTCCCTGCAATGGTGGGCCTAGCAATGAGGCAAGGATTGCCATATTCCCTGAAGTGGTGGGCATACATAATGTTCAGTCCATGTGATAATTCAAAGGAAATATTTTGAAAAAAAAAAACAATAATCAAAATGAATTTAATGCATTTGTGTGTGTGTGTGTGGTTGGGGAGAGATGTAGTAAAGCAATGGTTAGTGAACTGGTCTATCAAGGGCTAACGGTCAAGTCCAATCTCCATCGACAGCTTCTAGACTAACCACAAATTAAATGGTTACTGGATTATTTTACAGGTAGATAAGACTGAAGCAGTGATCTCTGCAATATGTGCCATTTTGGCATGCAACGTTTCTGTTTTTGAGATTGTGGTTCTGCCCTATGTGCCATCTTGGGCTCGAAAGGACAATAGATAGATAGATAGATAAGACTGCACTGGCATAGTGGTGACCACATTACACAACAAAAACTGTACAGATAATAATAAAACAATAAGAGCACACTAACTTCATATATTCTTCCTGGCGTTTACCAGATGACTACAGCAGGATCAGATAATCTTCATCATCCGTCATTAAATGGACATTAAGTGGGCATAGATGTGTGCTTTATTTGTGCCCTTTAGTGCAACACGACTTCAACACTGCATTTTTGACATCCCTCTTTAACCCTACTCACCTGGCAAGACTAGACTGGTTAATCTGTTACTAGAGGCACAGTGAGAGGGTGGAGGAGGGTCTAGATAGTTCTGGTTCACCGATCCTGGTATGAGACATCAGATATGAGTCACCATGTTGCTGTCAGATGCCTTGCCTCCCCGAATGACACGAGGCATAAAAGTGTTCCTTATTTTCCTTTTTTTTCAGAACGGAAATAATTAATTTTACTCCCAAAATATATACAACTGGCTATTACTTTTGTCTATTTTTCACATCAGCAGTTGTGTGCTCAGGTGTCCCCTGCCATACAGGCAGATTTTCTCCGACTTCAGAGGTACTCTTATTTTTATCATTGAGAATACTGATATTTTTAGGTAGATTTGTCTCTAGAAATGTTACCAGGCAGTGGCTGTATTTGACCCACTGTTTCCTATTTCCAACTGTCAAGAGTTCTTTAATGTGTGCAGGGTGCATGCTGGACCTACCACTTTTTTGCCATTACCCAAGAGGTCTCACTACCCAGAGACCAGGAGAGGGTAAAGCAAAGAGAAAGGACAATTCCTACCACATGTAGCAGGATTTAAACCTGGGGCCTTCTTATCTAGAGACCAATGCCTCACCTCAAGATCACCCCACCCTCTATGGATGGATATATTTAGAGGGAATCTTGGTGGCTGATTGGTTTGTGCACTTGTTTCCTCATCAAAGGGCCAAATTCCATTTTTAGAAATGACACATTTTAAATGTTTTTTTTTTCTTCATTTGCCAGCTTTTACCTCTGACGAGGTCCCTAGAGACTAGCAACTGAATATTGCGTGTTAATCCATTTTTCCCTGGCAGCCGTAAACACAGGGGTCCTTCACAGCACAGGCAGATAACTCTGTCTTCGGAGGTACTGATATTTTTTGGGTCGATGAGTAATTGCCGTTTTAAGCCGGGCCTCGCTGCTGAGACCAGTGGTGGTTACCGCAGAGTGAAATCATAAATAAATATCCAACCGTCCAGCCGGGATTTGAATCCACATACTCTCTGTCTTGAGGCCGGTGTCTTGACTTTGAGGTTTATATAACCTCTAAAAATGGATACCAGAGATTTTTCTACAAAGTAAAGGTGGCCTGGACAGATATAGACCCCATCACCCTCAAAAATGTGCAGTTAAATGTTGCAAAATACAGTCACTAACATCATATTCCTCATACACCTAGCAAGGTAGGGGAGGTAACCTTTACTTTATATTAAGACACTGGTAATAACCAACTATGACGAGATTTGATAAAATATCTTTAAAAGAATTGAAAACTGATAGAACAAAAATTCAGATAAGAGAAGGAAGAGTATCTTGGTCTACGCCCTATAGGGGTGCTACGGCTCGAAAGGTCAACAGATAGAATAACCAACTGTATCTGTAACAACAAATGATCAAAAAGAATGTGGACATGAAATGGAAAAAAAACCCACTTACGGAACTAGCATGGTGTATAAATTTTTGTTCCTTCACTAACGTGGCAGAGGCGATTATCTGCCCAGTTTTCAGATCTTCTATCACAGTCACATAGTAGGTGTCATGGCAGGCTTTCATTGTGTGGAACCTGTCTAGATTTGGACAAAAACAGTGACAACAGTTAAACAGAAAATGTATCAATGAAGGTAAAGGATGACATATAAGCATGAACTGGACTACAAAGGACAAGAGGTAGGGTTCGATCCCAAACTGACGGCTTCCGGGTTCACCCAGCCTTAAATGGGTACCGGATTTTTCTGGAAAAAGGAATGCTGGCACTGGCGTAATACCGACCACATTACTCGAAAAATCATGTGCTGATGGTCTGTAAAATTTATGGTCACTAGCACCATATTCCCTATCCCTATATGCCACTTGGCGAGACCGGGGGGGGGGGGGGGGGGGGGGGGTGGGGCGCCTCTTTTTGTTTAACGTATGACATATAACGAGAACCTGGAGTAAGAACCATTGAGATAGAACCAAAGATTGGGTGTCCGGTTAGCGCAATCATAGGCGGTTGGCTTACCACGGCAACAGCCGGGGTTCGTACCCTGGCGAGGACACCTGGGTTTTACTAATTCCCTAAAAATTAGTACCTCTGAAGTCGGAGTAAATCTGCCTGCATGGCGAGGGGCATCCTGTAATGGGATAAAACAGACTTTACACGCAAAATTCAGTCCCACAAAAATTGAGTGGGTGGGACTTCGTCAGAGGTCAAAGCTGAAAAAAGCGAACGAACGAACCAAAGATTGCAGATTGAATGTAGGCTCCATTGGATAAGGTAGCAGAGAACATTTGCCCAATGAGGAGCTGCTTGGTGTCAGTCAAGTAATGTCTTGTTATAGGAGGCTGAAGTTATTAAACTTCATTGTATTAGGGTACAGAGCTTGCAGGTGAGGGTGCCAGTGCATATCCTCACACTCAATACTTTCTCATACTCAGAGAGAGCTATTAAGCAGAATCTATCTAGAATTTGGACACAAAATTCACAAATATCATGAAACACATCATCATCAAGTGTCAAGGCTGCTAGTATAAGCGATGTTTCACCACAACTTTCAGGCTCTACATATAATTGTAAATGTAAAGAGCTGAAGGCAACAAAGGCTGGGGAAGATAAAGAAAGATATACTCCAGCTCATAAAGAAAACTGGTGGACGGGATTGATTAAGGTCATTGCTAAATCAACTGAAAGGCATCTTGTTGGCTGTGGAGAAATCAAGACCTGAGTAATCATGGTTTCAGATGACATGGCAATTTGAGCAGCACCAATTACAACATTTACAGTATCGTTCACCGACAATTCAAAGATATGGGGGTTTTCTGCTAGACAAGATATCAATTGTATCAGCAGCTTACACGTCTCATTGCGTCAGGTAATGCCTTGATAAGTATATTAGTTGTCACTAGAGTGCAGGAGCGCCCATGCTGCTACAAGAGTATTTAAGAATGTCATGTAGAAATAACAATCAATTTGTGACTGGGTATGGACAGTACATATATCAGAAGTTTTGTGTAGATCAGGGCCTCTTCCATCATGTGTACAACATATTGTGTAGACCAGGGTCTCTTCTATCATACGTGCAACATGTGTAGACCAGTGACTCTTCTATCATACGTACAACATATTGTGTAGATCAGGGCCTCTTCTATCATGTGTACAACATATTGTGTAGACCAGGGTCTCTTCTATCATGTGTACAACATATTGTGTAGACCAGGGTCTCTTCTATCATACGTGCAACATGTGTAAGACCAGCGACTCTTCTATCATACGTACAACATATTGTGTAGACCAGGGTCTCTTCTATCATATGTACAACATGTGTAGACCAGTGTCTCTTCTATCATACGTGCAACATATTCTGAACTCCCAGACTGAAATGCAGTAGGAGGTTGACACATGGAAGTCATGACCCAGGCAGGCCAGCCACCCATAGAGTGCCAAGAAGCTAAAGGACTGAAACACTTTCTCGACGGGTTTACTTCTGAAGATCAAATTGTCTTTAGCTGCGAAGCTCTGTATTTTGCTGCGAAGCTCTGTACAAAGAGTTTTCTACCATGTATGGTTGTGAGAGCTGTAAGTTAACACACACATCTGTTAAAAAAGGAAGCTTAATACCTTAACAAACATATGCCTTCAAGGACTGTTAAATATGACCTAAAAGTTGTTTTCTTTTATGTTAACTCATTACAAGGGCTTGGATATGTCGAGTATGTGTCTTTCAGTCCAACACATATGTCTTTGATATGGATAGATTTATTTAATTGATTAATCGTTTACCTGTGCAGAAGTCATTGTGACGCAGAGCACACATACGGCCTCTGGTTTTTTTCCGTTATTCAATCGGGCTACGATCTCACTACCCAGAAATAAGGGAAGGGTAAAACCACAAAGAAACCACAGATTGGAAAAGAAAAATTCCCACTACTGAGAATGAATGAAAATAGAATTGGCCCCTTAAAATATAGTAGACTGAGGAAAATCCATTGGCCCATAGATACAACACTACAGACAAAACTATATGGGCCACTGCAAGAATTACAAAAGACAGTAACATTTATACAGGAAACAATATTGTAGATATAGACAATACTTCAGGTGAACGAAAGATGGATGGATGGACTCATTTTAACCACAAGATGCTCTACAGTATAGCAGTTGTGAGTGAGTGATAGAAATAATTGTAAAAATATATTTTATACAAAACATGATTGGGCAGAGTTGATTTATGAGGTCATCCCTTCTATCTCAGCAATGCGGAGACTATTGTGATCCTCATCTTGTTAGCTAGTCTACAGTGAGACAACACAATTTCTAGGTCTCCACACACAAGAAATGAAGTGAATCTTGATCCAATAGAGGCAAGCACAAATATATCATATGTAAGGCCACATAAAAGTTGTTATACACAATATTATATCTATTTGTCCAGCTTGATGAGTACTGAACTGCTATCACTGTCAATGCTGACCAAAGGTCTACACAAACAAAATGAAAATTTCTAATTCCTAGAATTAAGGCAACATAACTTACTCAGAAATTCTTCTCTTGTGACATCTCCAACTGTTGTCAGCTGTTTCAATAAATCAAGATAGCCTGAAAGGATAAAATGACATCATTTTTGTACATGTACCTTTTCTCAGCAAGTTATGCTTCATCCTTGACTGACCATGCATTTAGTAGACATGAAGTATTTGATTTACACAGGGACACAAGTACTTTACAGCACTCAGACACAAAAATCTCCATACAATACTGTATTCCTGTGTCATTTATTATGTCTCTAGCCTCAAAGTTTCCCCTGTAAAAAATATTTCTTTATTATTATTGCCTTCTTCACTGCAACATTTTGTAGGGTATAAAAAAAACTGTACATTAAAAGATCAGTACCCACAGATTCAATGTTTGCTGTGTTCTCCACAAAGGATTTATCTACTTTTGAAGAACTTCTATGACTCATCAGCACACAGTCTTTGGTCGTTCACTCCATCTTTCTATGTACTTCACATGCCATGGTATTTTCATTGATAATAGTCCCTTACAGTCAGCATCAAAAGTCTAATTACAAAACTTTCTCATGATATATTCTAGAGAATCACTGGCTGAGGAGATAGAGACCTGCTATTTTCCAAAACTTCGTTATGATATATGTATAGCAGTAAGATTAATTACTGGAGGAGTCTATAGCAGTAAGATTAATTACTAGAGGAGTCTATAGAAGTAAGATTAATTACTGGTGGAGTCTATAGCAGTAAGATTTCTCTACAATTTCTCTATATCCTCTATCTCTTTCAAACACATACATACACTCTCTCTCTTATTTGATCTTTCTGAACCAGTTTAACTCATTTGACTTGGGCATGAGCTCTTCAACCTGTTGCCATGGAAAAAAAAAGCACAGCACATGTTTAAGTTTGATATTTCTGAATGTGTATCTCATTTCACATAGTCCCAATGAATGTAAACCCATCCTTTCCATTTCCTGTTTGATGTTTTCCAGTTTTCCCTTTTGCATGAGTGTTCTTACATCACCAAGTTTCTATTTTCAGAGTCTGTTTTATCTTTATCTTGTTTACAATAGCTTGATAACGATTGGGTATCACTTGTCGCACATGATGTACCCTAACAAACAAGGGTATTCCATTGGAATCCCCATTAACATTGTTGTCATGAATTCTATAATTGTGGCAATCCATGATTATACAAAGAATTTACGACGGTGGTTTTCTGTTGCCTTCCGTTGGTTTGTTTACAGGTGGCTCCACTAGCCTTTGACTAAAAAGTCTCATCCACAAGGCAGCAGGGTTGTTTTACTTCAGGGCACCCTCCCTTAGCCTTTTACTCTCCCGAGCATACCTGCAAGGCAGCAGGGCAAAATGATTTCTAAGTGTCCCTCTCTCTCACATCACACACACATACTCTCTCTCACATCACACACACATACTCTCTCTCACATCACACACACTTTCTCTCTCATATCACACACACATACTCTCACATCACACACACACACACATACTCTCTCTCTGAATCAACAACAAGCTTCACCTTTATCATAATCTCCAACACAAAGAGGCCGTATATGTAGATTGTTTCCTGGATTGGAAGGTGTGATCCCATTTTTATATTCGGCTTTAAATTTACTTGGATCTAACTGTGCCAGCACATCTGGGTCAAACAGGGAGAGGGATGAGTCCAGACTTCCATTCTGGGATGAAAGAAGATAAAACAAATATGGAAAGCAATCACCGTTAAAACATGAATAAGTTATTTAGTTTATTTTGGTGTATAATCTGTGCAGTGAGGTGATTTGACAATTATTAATTTATCATCATCAAGTACCATAACTGCTGGTGTAGGTGATCATGTCTCTCCACAACTTTTGATCTCAACAGTTATTTATTATTTCTGTTGTTGACCTTCTGCCAAGCCATTCTCTTAAGCTGTCTTGTATCTTTCCTCTTTGCTTTCCTCTATCTCTTCATCCCTTGATTTTTTCAGTTGTTATAATATATTCCATCTGTTCCCTTCTCATTACATGGCCAAAAAATGATGACTGTCTCTTCCTAATATTGGAAACTATCTCTCTTTTTAGTATGGCCTCTTCAGAATGTTTTAATTACTCTCCTTAGCTGTTCATGGTATTCTCAGCACTCTTCTGTAAAACTACAATTCTACACAGCCTCTAGTGATCTTGTGTGTTGTCCTATTGTCCATGATTCACATCCATATGTTAAGACTAGTTCTATCTATTTATCTTTCGTTCGCTCGAAGTATTGTCTATATCAGCAATGTCATTTCCTGTATGAATTTTACTGTCTTTTGTAATTCTTGCAGTGGCCCATATAGTTTTGTCTGTAGTGTTGTATCTATGGGCCAATGGATTTTCCTCAGTCTACTATATTCAGTGCAGTCTTGAAGTATGTGTTCAGCAGTCTGGGGTGCCTGTCCACGTGTACAAGTAGTTGATGTGCCGATCTTGAATTTTGTATACATGTGACTATGGAGTCGATTGTGTCCTGTTCTTAGGCGTATAATGATAACTTGTTCATATCTATTCATATTATGAAAGGCATCCTGATTTAGGGCTTGTGGTCCTCTGATTGATTTGATTATCTGTTTCTTATGATGGTATGTAACTGGTGTATCTATTTGTGTGCCTGTTGAACCTTCCTTTGCCAACTGATCTGCTTTCTCATTTCCTGGTATTCCACAGTGAGATGGGATCCACTGCAGGGCAACCCTGTGGTGCTTGCAGAGTTCAGTCAATAAGGTCTGCAGATGTGGTAATTTTCTGGATTGTAGTGCCTGGAGTACTGATCTTGCATCTGTCAAAAACACTACAGGCTGTGGGCTAAGATTACTGTTCAGCAGTTTTTCTATTGCCAACTTTATTGCTTATATTTCTGCATCATAATTGTGACAATATTTTCCTGTTATGTTTTCCTGATATTTTATTCATATCCCTTGTGTTATTTGGTACTAAGACTAGTTCAATATAATCTATCTTTCGTTCGCCCATACTTCCCATTGGCGTGAGTGCGTGGCATCCTGATTGTTGTAGTGCGCCTTTTGGCTGGTTGCCTCCGACTTCAGCACTTAAACTTGCTAGAACAGACTGTGGTCTTGCTCGGGTGTAGGAAGGCCTGGCCAGTCTTGGTTTTCAGTCCCTGGTGACTGTTAAGCCTCATCCCCACGACAAGGAGCTGGCCTTGATGAGGAAGTTCAATATAACATTTAAGAACTTTTTTTTTTTTTTTTTTTTTTTGCTTTCATTGTCATAATTGAAAATAATGGAAAATTACTTTTTCTTCTTCTTCTTCTTTCCTTCCTCATCAGCCTTTCAGCGTCGAGGGATTGCTATTTATCAATCATCTATTCAGCAATCAATCATCTATTCAGCAATCAATCATCTATTCAGCGATCAATCATCTATTCAGCAAATTAATCATCTATTCAGTGATCATCTATTCATTCAGTATTTAGCTTTTCTTTTAAAAAACTTATTTAATTGCTGGCAAATGTCATTGTCATCATTCATTTGTCAAACCTTCCACAATAATATCAATAGCTACATGACAAAATACTGTTGACTTTAGTAAGTTGTCAACAAGCTTCATAACTGTTTCTTTTCTCTGTTGTGCAGGCTTATATGGCCAATAATGGGGGACTTGGTTAGAGGTAAGACATTAGCCACTGGACAGCAATATCTTGGGTTCAAATACCATCCCAGGCAGTGAGAATTTGCCACTTTGAATTTATGGTCTCTTTATGGCTTTACCTTTCCATGGTGTTATGGGAATTATTACTATTACTTATATATTTTTGTGCTGGGGTGTAATGTAACTGCCTTCTTAGTTCATTACTTCTAATTGTATCACTCTAGCTGACACCCATCATGTGTCTGACACGTTTAATTTCAGTGTATTTATCTTATTGATTGTTTTAGGATGTGGCATCCAAGTTAGAAATTGACAATAAAGGTAAAGTATGAGACTTGAATTGGTGGCACGTGAGTTTCTACCCATATGTGCTTGGTCGCCTATCCAGAAGTGTTCGGAGACTTCTGAATAATGTCGTCACTTCAAGCATCAAAACTCACGATGCGACATTCCTCACCTTTCCAGAGTACTACCCTGGTACCCATTTTCTGCCAGCGGCTGGGTCGACCGCAGGGGTATATTTTTTTTCCAGCCATGAGTATAATTCACACTGATTCCAGCGGGAAGCAAACATGGGTTGTCCGAACATCAGTAGCCCAGTTAGGTGGTTTTCCCAACTAGGCTGCCAAGACCCCCACATTGACAGTATAATGCTGGATTGGAATGAAGACTGTTGAAGAGTGCCCGTTTTTGCTTCTATTGTGGTTTCTTTATTGGCCAGTGTTGTTTGACCAATGGTCTGACATACACTAACAAGGTCTGTGTAAACTGTTGCCCTGTTGAGTGATGTACATATTTCTACACTACAATGGCCATAGCAAATATTAACTTACAAGTCTTACAATGACAGGCATGATTTCAGAAATGTGAAATAGACAATAAGTGCTTCATGTTATCATCTGTCTTGTCATTTTTTACTGGTCAACAGCCAACTCAATTTGCTGTCATGATGAGTCTTCATTCATTTCATAACAATTTGATGATAAAAAAATATGGGAGATAGTAACAACATACAGAGTAAGCCAACATCTAACCAATCTGATTAAAAGTCTCTAATTCAACAGTACAATACATAAAGAAACAGCAGATAAAATTGTTTAGCAATGTGATAAGACAGAAAGATCAAAACACAACTCAAGGAACCTATCAATTCTTTAATAAACAAATAAACATGAGAACACCTGAACACCAGACTCACGGTTGTCACCAGACAACAGGCCTACCATGAAGAAAAGATGGATTGACAGAATATTTATATTAGAAGAAGCACTAGAACGCACACAACAGCAGCACTGGCTAACAAAAAAACCAAGACAGCAAATTATAATTATATTCCCCCTCACTGTTGAAAGTAGTTAAAAGCAAATGAGGAAGAAAAGATGATTAAAAAAATCTTCAAACAATGCAATAAATATATGATGTGATGACATTATTTCCATTACAAATACATTAATATAATAATCTATCTAAATTATTGGTCTGTCTATAGTCTATAGTCAATAAATTTAATAGATAAACATAAATTATATAATTATTGCTGGCAAATAATAATTAATTTTATTTTATTTTAAAAAAAAAGGTACTCATACTCATTGATTGCTCAATCATTGCTCTATCATCTATGTATTCAAATGTTCTTCGATTTATAAAAAAAAAAATAGTTGGTGTCCACGTTTTGTTTGCTACCGTATTTTAACTACTATTAATTATTGATCATCTCAACTGTTTTAGTCAAATTAGTGTTTAACTTTACTTTACTTTGCCACCTCTGTCCTCTGTCAGTGTCTGACTGAGTGTCTGACGACTTTTTTTGTTCTTAGTAAAGTTCAATGGATTATTTTATTAAACTTATTAATCTATGATAACGATCTACTGGCGGCATATGTTATAAAATAATATTATATAGGACCACAACCGTTTGTTTATGAAAAGAAATACTACCTTGTGTAGGTCTGCCATATTTAGATGTGTGGGCTAAATCTATTTGATATTTGTGAACGACATCCTGAACTGAACTCAACAACATAATAAATCAGCGGCAACACGGACCGTCTGTTCCAGTCGTGGTTGGGAGTTACTGTTCCTTGACATCATCAAGTGCCATGCCTGCTGGCCTAGGTGATCATGTCTCTCCACAACTTTCGATCTCAACAGTTATTTATCATTTCTGTTGTTGACCTCCTGCCAAGTCATTCTCTTAAGCTGTCTAATCTTTATCTCTTTGCTTCCCTCTATCTCTTCGTCCTTCAATTTCCCCAGTTGTCAAAATATATTCCAGCTGTTCTCTTCTCATTACATGGCCAACAAATGATGATTGTTTCTTCCTAATTTTGGAAATTTACTCTCTTTTAGCTTTGGCCTCTTTCAGAACGTTTTCATTACACTTCTTAGCTGTCCGTAATATTCTCACCATTCTTCTGTAAAACCACATTTCTACAGCATCCACTTGTTTGTTGTGTTGGCCTACGGTGAACTAATACACGAAAAAAAAAATCGGCAGACCTAAACTACGATATAGAAAAAATATTTGTAAATCATCTCT
Source organism: Megaustenia siamemsis (assembly GCA_032433765.1). Lineage (NCBI taxonomy): Eukaryota > Metazoa > Mollusca > Gastropoda > Stylommatophora > Ariophantidae > Megaustenia > Megaustenia siamemsis. The sequence goes on from JAVIAB010000050.1 coordinate 11,127,998, forward strand.
GAATGAGTTCTCCGTCTGTGAACATGACTGGGAACAGCAGGCAAGAGATTGCACATCATGGAGAGTCTGTTTAATATGGCATAACACCATTTGAGGCTGTACAATGGCAAAACATGGATGAGAAAACACACGTGGAAAAAAACAAGATAGAAAACCGTGTTAATCAGTGGTCTGACTTGTTCTTCGTGTGGCCGAGTGTGTTTGTCAAACATTAGTAGAATCAGCCACGAGAGAAGTTGTTCGACAAAAACAAAACCTCCAAAAATACCCAATAGCCTCCACTAAACAGGTCTGACAAAGACGGAAATGGCCATATGAATATCATCAAGTGCTGTCTTTCCCTCATCATGTGCCATGCCGGTTGGCGTAGACGATCATGTCCTTCCACAATCTATCCACAGAACATTGTATCGATTCTGTTGTTGACCATTTTCCATGCCATGGCACCAAGCTATAGTCAGTTCTCTCTTTGTCGTCCGCGATCTCTCTTTCCTTTTATTTTGCCAGTTGTAACCAAGTATTCCAACTTTCCTTTTCTCATGATGTGCCCAAAAGATGTTGATTGTTTCTCTCTGATGTTTCTTAGGAGCTCCCTTTTTGTGTTGGCCTCTTTGAGAATGTCCTCATTGATCTTTTTAGCTGTCCAGTGTACTTTCAACATACTTCTGAGAAATCCCATCACTGTGGCCTCTAATCATCTTTTCATCTGTTTCTCTACTGTCCATGATTCGCTTCCAGAAGTCAGAATTGGCTCTATATAGCACGTCTTTCTCTAGACGTCATCTTTTGTCTTTGTCTTAGGGTCGTTAATCTTTTCTTAATATATTCGATAACATTCCACACTCTTTCCTGATAAAATAGGTAGATATCTGCGCAGTGAATGAACGTTGCAGCACCGAAGGGCACTCTGAGTAAAGTATCTGTGCAGTATTTTATCCCTTTACTGTGGTATGCAAAGAGACTTATACTATCCGCAGAATAAAAGCCGCTTGTCCAGTGCAGTTACCACGAAGTGTTCGAGTCTGAAACTGTATTTCACTTTCGATAGAAAAACACTTTTGACTCAGCGCTGTTTGCAACTGTGATTTTCCTAGTTTGGGACACAATTTACTCGGAGCTCATAGTAATTCTAAGAAAAAAGCCCAAGAAAGAAAGAAACTCTGTTTCTAACGATCTTTGTTATAGAAGCGTCAGACCTTGTACATGACCCGCATTGTATCTCGCCAAAAGGTCTCTGTTCTGGGTGAGTTATTCAATCTCGGCGAGGGATGCCTGCTGTTGTTACCTTAGTGTTTTTTTCAGTGTTTCTCTAGGTCTGCCTCTTTTTCTTTCATCATATGGTTCCCATTTGATGACCTGCTTTGAGATTATCCTGTTGTCTCTTCTTATCACATGACCAACACATTATCACCAACTTCTCTTGATATTTTTTTTGAAATTGATATTTTTGGAAGCTTTGTCATTTCTCTTATATCTGCACTACAGTCTTAAATTCATTCAATAGTATCCCGAGATTACACCTTCTTAAAAATTGCTACCTCAAAATACCAATTCTTGGAATTCGACAGTTTGCTGCTGGCAAAAGTTTCCTCCTCCCCATACCATACTAATTAGTACGTTCAGCGATCCCTGAGAGTTGGATTTGTTTCATTTGATATAGGATTTTTAAAAACACCATGTTCGCTTCCTAAAAAGTACGAAGCTATCGTAAAAGCGCGGCTGTTTTTTTCTTAACTCTGGCTGTTGGCGAGACATCAAACAGACCTTTGCAGCACGGTAAAAGTAACGAACGACGCTAAGAGGAAGCCGAACATATGGGATGGACTGACAGACTGACGGCCGACATGCCAATAGACAAAGTAACACCTCCGATAGCCACGGCATCATGCGGTTGAATTGCAGGCCATCAATACAGTCTAAGTATTGAAATGATTACCGCAACGGATTCCCGTGTCTCTTCTTGGGTAAACACGCAACTGTGTAGCAAAAGTTCAAAGAAAATACCATTTTCCAACTCCAAATGTTACTATTAAGTGTTCGTAATTTTGACGAATGTATCGTAAAAACGTGACTCGCGGATAGGTATAGTAATATACAGATGTATACGAAGCATTTTCCTGATGCATCCAATTGATTTTCTATTTTTTAAATTGTTTTCCAGCTCTCGCATGCATAAGTAAACGTGGATAGTGTTAGTGCTTATATAGACTTATATTGTTCGATTTTCAGACATTGGTACATTTGTAAGCAACAAATGCAACCGAGGTGGAGAATATTTCGAGTAGCTTTTGAACATAACATCAACTACCAATAATACAACAAAAACCACGCAAGAGTGCACTAACACTCAAGCCAACACTATGAAAGAGGAATCGAAGAAATAATCAAATTTGCACTACGAAATAAAGTATCGATGATAGATAACAAACCAGTAGAAATAACAGCAGCAGCAGGAGAAAGGCGTTTAAAAGGCTGCACAGAATATTCAATGCAGCATGACGCCAACAAATAGCCAAAATTATGGGGAAAAAAGGTGGAGACCAATAATAGAACTACAGTTAAGTGATTCTCAAATGGGGTTCAGAAAAAAAACAGAGGATGTACTGACGCTCTATTCACCCTAAAACAGCTGGCAGAAAACAAGACAAATCACAATTTGTAGATCTTGTCTTTCTACGACTATTCTGTAGAGTACAATAACAGACAAAAGGAGATAAGGCAGAGATGTAAGATCGCCATATAAGAAGCACCCTCAGATTAACTTTCGCTGCACATCAGAAAGGGGATGTCGCAGTAGATCGACGGTTAGTGAACTGGGCCACTAAGGACAAGAGACCAGGTTCTATCCTGAACCACGGCGTTTAGGTTCACCCAACCGTAAATTGGTACCGATCTTTTTTTTCTGGGAAAGTAGAACGACGAGAAGTGACCACCACGTCACCACCACGTAAGAAAGGCATGAACAAATGTGACCACTGAACTATATTCCCCATTCGCCTTTAGACGTGGAAGGAATTAGTCCCTTTTACATAAAAAAACAAACACTCCTAAGCGTGAAAAGTCGGAATAGGAAAAAGTCGTCAAGAGTGCTCCATCGAAGGCCAAGGTCACAATACTTCAACTTCTGCGTTCAACTTTTGTTTCTCTTTATCTGAGTAGCATGGCCATGTAATCCACTTTCCTATGACGTTGTCTTGTAGGGAATATCCTTTACCTTCAGAAATCAGAGATTTTTTTTAAAAATAATGACAGAAAACTTGTGCAAAGTCTACCCTCTGCAAATCACAGGCCGTCTATATGTAAACCGTAGATGGCTGTGGTTCAAACATAAAAACACTTGGAAATAAAGTGTTTTTTTTACGTAATGAGGGCAATAACTATATTATGAGTCTATAATAATCAAAGCCGGTCTGCATGCAAAATAGAAAGCTATGATAATAATTATATTAAAGGTCGTGCCATCGACGTTCTGCTGCAGTGTTTGACCAATTATTTTGCATGCAAATAAGGTGCTTTAGCGGGATCTCCGGTGTATCATTCTTCTTCTTCTTTCTTCTTCTATCCTTCCTTTATTGCCGTTGGCGTCGAGGGGAGATACAATTCTTTGCTCTTCTGTTGGCCTCTTCTGGTGTTATCCCTCATAGTGACTCTAGTATTCCCTTTATCCATATCTTTCTCGGTCTTCCTCTTAATCTGGCGTTTTCGTAGCGTTTGTTTATGGCTCTTTGATTCATTGTTAGTTCTTTTTGTCTTGTTATGTGGCCGAACCAATTTATCTGTTGTTTCTTTATGTATTCGATGGCTGGTTCAATTTCGAGTTTCTTCCTCAGGTCGGTGTTTCTTACCCTGTCCCTTAAGCTGTTTCCTGTCATTCTTCTGACACATTTCGGTGGTCGTTAAATATCGGTGCAAAATTGAATCTGTTAATTTCTCCGACATGCTTTCGTCTACCCATTCGCAGCTCATCAAGTTTTTTTTTTTGGTAATATGATGACCACATACCCAGCCAACAATGGTGCACCCACCCACAGGACTCCACATATATATACACACATAAAAAAGATGCACACTTTTCTACCCAACCTGCACCATCAGAGCAAGAGACAGAATGACGCTCCATGGCAGTCAACCTTCGATGCGGAGACGGCACTCAGTGATGATGATGACTTTTCTGCCAGATAAATAATTCACTTTTGTTTAAATAATAATTTTACAATATAATGTGTCAGACAAAGAGGCATCTCCTCACATAATCCACACGAAGATGCCAATTCTTCTTCTGTGATCGCCCAACAATTCCACTTCTTTATCATCCACCATTAAAATGGCCAACTCCAGTAAACCTCTGTCGTGGTTAATGCTGAGGTCAACAGTCTCATCTGCGATAACACCGATGAGAAAGATGCAGTCATCTATACAGACGGATCTGTAAGACGACACCAAAGAAGTGCATGGGCATTTACAGCACGCTCGGCAGGCAGAATAGTCTACGAAGACAGTGGTGCATACGTCGTGACCACGAGTAGCATGACAATGGAGGTGATGACAGTGACCAAGGCATTCAAATGGTTAGAGTCACAAGACTACACCCACGCCTGTATACTGAGTGATTCGATGAGCATGATAAAAAAAGTGGAGGCGGGCTCTGTATGCATGCAATGGGTAGACTCGTTGCAGAAATCCAAAATATGTAAGGTCACCTTTGTCTTTGTCCCTGGACATGCGGGAGTACGGGGAAATGAAAGAGCGGACAGGTTGGCTAGCTGATGATGGAAATGGGAGTTAAGGTGGGCACAGCCAGAAATGAGAAACTTAGTGGCCGTGTAAGAAGACTTATCAACCAACATAGAACTGGAGTCGTCAGTCGATGGACACTGAGGGAATTGCTGAGGAGGGGATCTGAGCACCTATGGGCATGTTCGGAGTGCAATGATGATGACCCGCAAATAACTCAATAACTCATTAAAAGGGCGGAGATGTGTTGTAGTTTTGTAGCAATCTACGATGTCTGCGCTCTTTGGTCCAACTGTTTCAATCTTACCATACCATTTTTGTTGTTGTTTTGGTGCCGGTTTTCCCTCCATGTTTTATCTCTGCTGGTTTGTCAGGTCTGGTTTGTGTATTTCTAGACCCGTTACGAGGAGAGATGGAGAAGAGTGCCCTGTTCCTGAACTAATCGATTGAATGAGAAGTGTCATCTTCCCTTCTCTTTATATAGGTCGTAGAATATTGTTGGATCTGATTTATCACCACCGCAGTGTAGAGATCTGCAGTTCTCCTGTACAGATGTGCTATACTGGCAACTCTTAACTCATTCATCTGTAGGTTTTATTGTAATATTCGTATGGCTCATAGTCACCCCCTTCTCCTGATACTAGATCGCTGATTATTGTGAATTTTGAAGCATCATAAATCAAAATTAAGCACAGCATCATTCTCCTCAACGAGTCAACACGAAAACACACTCGTGCTCGCACCGTAGCTGACACTCCAGGGACTGTACTAGTCTCATTGATCATCATCAAAACAACGCTGCAGAGAATGATGACAACGACGACATGGCCCACGCCTCCACACATTGATGAACACCATCATCGTTAACAACAGTACAGCTAGTCATAGAGCACAAGCCTTCAATACATGATTTGGTGACAGTTTTATTTTATTTTATATTTATAAATAGTACGTGCGATTGATGCCCAACCCATATTAATCAGCTGTTTTGTAAAACACGCTTCGTTGGCTACATCAATGTAATTCTTTTTATTCCAAATGTAAGTCTCTACCACACACCCAGACAATGTAAGTCTCTACCACACACCCAGACAATGTAAGTCTCTACCACACACCCAGACAATGTAAGTCTCTATCACACACCTAGACAATGTAAGTCCCTACCACACACCCAGACAATGTAAGTCTCTACCACACACCCAGACAATGTAAGTCTCTACCACACTACCAGACAATGTAAGTCTCTACCACACACCCAGACAATGTAAGTCTCTATCACACACCCAGAAAATGTAAGTCCCTACCACACACCCAGACAATGTAAGTCTCTACCACACACCCAGACAATGTAAGTCTCTACCGCACACCCAGACAATGTAAGTCTCTACCACACACCCAGACAATGTAAGTCTCTACCGCACACCCAGACAATGTAAGTCTCTACCACACACCCAGACAATGTAAGTCTCTACCACACACCCAGACAATGTAAGTCTCTACCACACACCCAGACAATGTAAGTCTCTACCACACACCCAGACAATGTAAGTCTCTACCACACACCCAGACAATGTAAGTCTCTACCACACACCCAGACAATGTAAGTCTCTATCACACACCCAGACAATGTAAGTCTCTACCACACACCCAGACAATGTAAGTCTCTACCACACACACAGACAATGTAGTCTCTATCACACACCCAGACAATGTAAGTCTCTATCACACACCCAGACAATGTAAGTCTCTACCACACTACCAGACAATGTAAGTCTCTAACACACACCCAGACAATGTAAGTCTCTACCACACACCCAGAAAATGTAAGTCTCTATCACACACCCAGACAATGTAAGTCTCTACCACACACACAGACAATGTAAGTCTCTATCACACACCCAGACAATGTAAGTCTCTATCACACACCCAGACAATGTAAGTCTCTATCACACACCCAGACAATGTAAGTCTCTATCACACACCCAGACAATGTAAGTCTCTATCACACACCCAGACAATGTAAGTCTCTATCACACACCCAGACAATGTAAGTCTCTATCGCACACCCAGACAATGTAAGTCTCTATCACACACCCAGACAATGTAAGTTTCTACCACACTACCAGACAATGTAAGTCTCTATCACACACCCAGACAATGTAAGTCTCTACCACACTACCAGACAATGTAAGTCTCTAACACACACCCAGACAATGTAAGTCTCTACCACACTACCAGACAATGTAAGTCTTTATCACACACCCAGACAATGTAAGTCTCTACCACACACACAGACAATGTAAGTCCCTACCACACACCCAGACAATGTAAGTCCCTACCACACACCCAGAAAATGTAAGCCCCTACCACAGACACACACAGACAATGTAAGTCCCTACCACATACCCAGAAAATTGAAGTCCCTGATTACACACCGAAAGACCCAGGGAGACACCTAGAAGAACATTGATGAGAGAGGCAAGAACAGCAGGATCGGCTCCCTCAATGAGATAGAACTGTTTGCACAGAACAGAGACAGATGGCGAGATTTGATAAAATATCTTTAAAAGAAAACTGCTAGAGCAAAAAATTCATGTAGGAGAAGGTGTATCTTGGTCTACGCCCTATGGGCCGGTTACGGCTCGAAAGGTCAATAGATAGAGATAGATAGATAGATTACACACCAAATCAATGTAAGTCCCTACCACACACCCAGAAAATTGAAGTCCCTACCACATACCCAGAACATTGAAGTCCCTGCTTACACACCTAATCAATGTAAGTCCTTGCCACACACCCAGACAATTGAAGTCCCTGTCACACTCCCAGACAATGTAAGTCCCTGTCACACACCCAGAAAATTGAAGTCCTTACCACATACCCAGAAAATTGAAGTCCCTGCTTACACGCCTAATCAATGCAAGTCCTTGCCACACACCCAGACAATTGAAGTCCCTGTCACACACCCAGAAAATTGAAGTCCCTGTCACATACCCAGACAATTGAAGTCCCTACTTACACACCTAATCAATGTAAGTCCTTGCCACACACCCAGACAATTGAAGTCCCTGTCACATACCCAGACAATTGAAGTCCCTGCTTACACACCTAATCAATGTAAGTCCTTGCCACACCCCATACAATTGAAGTCCCTACCACATACCCAGACAATTGAAGTCCATGTCACATACCCAGACAATTGAAGTCCCTGCCACACACCCAGAAAATTGAAGTCCTGTCACACACCCAGAAAATTGAAGTCCCTGCCACACACCCAGAAAATTGAAGTTCCTACCACACACCCAGAAAACTGAAGTCCCTGTCACACACCCAGAAAATTGAAGTCCTTACCACACACCCAGAAAATTGAAGTCCCTGCCACACACCCAGAAAATTGAAGTCCCTACCACACACCCAGAAAATTGAAGTCCCTACCACACACCCAGAAAATTGAAGTCCCTGCCACACACCCAGAAAATTGAAGTCCCTGCCACACACCCAGAAAACTGAAGTTCCTGTCACATACCCAGAAAATTGAAGTCCCTACCACACACCCAGAAAATTGAAGTCCCTGCCACACACCCAGAAAACTGAAGTTCCTGTCACATACCCAGAAAATTGAAGTCCCTGCCACACACCCGAAAACTGAAGTTCCTGTCACATACCCAGAAAATTTAAGTCCCTGCCACACACCCAGAAAATTGAAGTCCCTGCCACACACACAGAAAACTGAAGTTCCTGTCACATACCCAGAAAATTGAAGTCCCTACCACACACCCAGAAAATTGAAGTCCCTGCCACACACCCAGAAAATTGAAGTCCCTGCCACACACCCAGAAAATTGAAGTCCCTGCCACACACCCAGAAATTGAAGTCCCTGCCACACACCCAGAAATTGAAGTCCCTACCACACACCCAGAATGCCGATTGAGTTAGCACTCCTGGGTAGGATATCCTTAAATGATGTTTTAAGAAGTGTACATTCCAGATCTTAAAAAAAAAATAAATAAAAATCATTCGTACAGCAAGTGTCCATATACATTCCAGTGTCTAGTTTATTTGCTGTGTGACTGTTTAAGTGATTGTAGACTGTATGTATGTACATGTTTTAATTACAACCTTGTTTATAGCATATTATATGAACACTTGGCCGGATCTGACACATATTACAGACGTGCTAGGTGTCCTTATCTTGAAGTTTATGTGGGCCGCATTTTGACAGTTTGGGTGCAGCAGTTGCTTTATTGATGTCTTGTCTGGGTGCAACATACAGAAGCTAGAGAGGTTTCCATATTTCCACTCAGTCAGCGCCCTCTGTTGTAACAGTCGTGAGGTTATTTCCTAACTGGTATTACGTTCTTTAAAAGAAAGGCCAAGCAAAAATAAAACTTGAAGTAATAAATTGTTTGGCCAACATACTTTTTTTTTATAATTGAGGAAAGAAGAGATGGAGGGAAGCTGAGATAATATTTCATCATCAACATCATCGAGTACCGTCTCCGCATCGAAGGTTGGATACCATGGAGAGCCATTCCACTCTTTCTTTTGCTTTGATGGTGCAGGTTATCATAGGGTGACTTGTCCATCTTTTGATGTTACTAGTCCATGTTAGTCTTGGTCTGCCTCTGCCTCTTTTACCTTGTTTTTTTCCCTTCCAATATTACTGTTATTAGGCGGTTGTGTCTTTTAACATGACCCAAAAATTTCATTTGTCTTGTTTGAATTGTATTTAGTAGTTCTCTTTTCATTTTTAGTTGTTTTAAAACATCATCGCTTGTTTTCTTTTCTTTCAATCCAATTCTCCCTATTCTTCTATAGATCTACATTCAAAGGCTTCAATTTTCTGTTCTGTTTTCTGGTCTAATGTCCATGTTTCTGCACCATACAGGAATATTGAGAAGATGTAACATTTTGCTATTATTAGTTTTAGCCCTGGTGTTATTTGATTTGGTTTTAGAATATTTTTCATGGCATTAAAATTACTTTTTGCCATACCTATTCTTTGGTTAAAGGAATTGAAGTCGACGGTCACAACATAAATAATTCGCGATGTTCGGATGACACAGTCTTAATAGCAGAGACAGAGAACGAACTACAAGAAATGATAGACATAATAGTAAAAGAAAACAACAAGAAAGGTCTCAGTCTGAATAGTAAGAAAACAGAAGTAATGGTTATATCGAAGAAACAATCATCACCATCATGCAGCATAAAAATAAACAAGACAAATCTGAAACAAGTGCAACGTTTCAAATACTTGGGCACAATAATAACATCAGATGGGAGATGCACCACAGAAATACAAAGCAGAATAGCTCAGGCCAAAATAGCATTTCAGAAGGTTAAAAATATCTTATGCAACAAATCTATGTCAATAAAAATGAGAAAGAGAGTTCATCGGTGCTATATAGAACCAATTCTGACCTATGGAAGCGAATCATGGACAGTAGACAAACAAATGAAAAAACGATTAGAGGCCACAGAGATGGGATTTCTCAGAAGAATGTTGAAAGTTCCCTGGACAGCTAAAAAGACCAATGAGGAAGTTCTCAAAGAGGCCAACACAAAAAGTGAACTCTTAAAAACATCAGAAAGGAGCAATCAACATTTTTCGGGCACATCATGAGAAGAGGAAAGTTGGAATACTTGGTTACAACTGGCAAAATAAAAGGAAAGAAAGATCGCGGACGACAATGAGAGAAAATATTGGATGGCTTGGTGTCATGGCATGGAAAACAGTCAACGACAGAACTGATACGATGCACTGTGGATAGAAGATTGTGGAGGGACATGATCACCTACGCCAACCGGTATGGCACATGATGATGATGATGATTCTTTTGTTTATTTCAGTTGTACATTTTCCATCATTGGTTATAGTATGTCCCAGGTAGTTGTAGCTCTGGACTGTCTCTAGATGTATTCCTCCAACTTTGATATTTAATTGTAGGTCTTGAGAATTTTCTTTTATTCTTTTTTTTTTTATAATTATAGTTTTAGTCTTTTTGATATTCATATCTAGTCCATATGTTTGGCTTGTTATGTTTATCACATTAAGCAATTGTTGTAGATCTTTCGGATTTTTCTGCTAGTAGAACAGTATCATCAGCATATCTTAGGTTATTATCTTCCCATTAATGTTTAGGCCTGGTATCTCTGAGATGTTTTTAAAGATTTGCTCAGTGTATAGATTGAACAAGCTTGGTGATAGGATGCATCCTTGTCTTACTCCTCTTTTTATATCAATGGGTGTAGAGTTCTCCTTGTTATATTTTATTATTACTGTTTGCTCCCAGTACAAATTACATATCTGTCGTATGTCTGTGTCGTCCAGACTTATATCTTGTAGGCAGTCAATAAGTTGATTATGAGAGAAAATATACAAATAAGTTTAAGAAAATAGTTTGGCAGGAGTCAACAACAGAAATGGCAAAACAAAAAAAAACTGTTTTTAAGAGAGTCGTGGAGACATGATCACTTACAATGCCAGTAGTCACGGAACTTGATAATGATTTGATTAAATTTAGAATCTACTAAAATGATAACGTACCCATGGATGTACATGTAATATCAATAACATGTAGACTATGTAAATAACAATCTCTTTGTTCATAATCAACAAGATATGATACCATCATCCATTCTTGACACTGTCGTGTCGGTAGCTGTCTACCAATCAGATGCTCAGAGTTATCATTCTCTAGCGTGATGGTAGCTGGCAACACAAACGGTAGGCGTGGTCAGAGAAGGAAACCAATTATAGTACCAGTCCATTTTTTAAAGTTTATACTTGCCACGCCCTTTTGTGACTGGTTTTAGGAAGAAATTAATGGTAGTCATATAAGTTAACGAAGTGATATCGATAGATTGCGAATAATCTGTTCATGCACTTTTACTCTCCATTGTGTCATAGGCCATCAACCAGAGGTCTCCGATGTCTCGTCTGGTCTTCTCCAGGCGTAATTTATCCCTGTGATCTCGGTCTGAGTGTCGATGACATGTTTTACTCAGCATTACTAGGCATCCAATTGACGTGTCCAGGACGATATAATCATGGGTTGGGTTAAAAATCAGTGGTTGGAGTCTCTTAAGATGTCATGGCTGACAAAGATCTGCTTAATTTTTGTGCCAGGACTCTGGAGTGTAGATAAAAATTAACGAGCAGACAGGCTTACTATAATGTTGTTGTGGGGGAATGGAGAATCAATGTATTGGGATGACATTCTGAATGATCACAGGGAGGTAAGACGAGTGATTGATTCAAACACTGAAAGTGAATTTACAACTTTTGGTAGACTGCAAGAACGTCAAGTAGCATGACGATGGAGGTGTTGGCAGTAACCTGGAGGTGTTGGCATTAGTCTGGTTGGAGTCACAAGACTGCACCCACGCCTGCATACCGAGTGATTCGATGAGCATGATAAGAATGTGGAGGCGGACTTTGTACGGAGGCAATGAGCAGAGTCATTAGTAAGAGCCCCATCATGCCAAGTGGTGTATAGGGAATATGGTGTTAGTGACCATAAATTTTACAGACCTTCAGCACATGATTTTTGGATTAATGTGGTCGGTATTACGTCCGTGCCGCTTTCCTTTCCCAGAAAAAAAATTCGGTACCCATTTAATGCTGGGTGAACCCGGAAGCCGTCGGTTTGGATCGAACTCTACTTTTTGTGGTCCAGTTCACTAACCACTGAGCTATCGCGGCTTCCAGCAGAGTCATTGCAGAAGTAACAAGATATGTAGGGTCACCTTTGTCTACTTCCCTGGACATGCGGAACCACGGGGGAATGAAAGAGCGGACATGTTGGCTAGCTGCGCTGTCGTTGAAGACGGTCAACAAATGGATCGAGCGGACGTCATCAATGCCCTCCGAGATGTGGAAGGACACAGAACTTCGACAATCATGAGTTCACGTCACTCCTTCAGATGAAAGAGATGGGAGTTAAGATGGGCACAGCCAGAAACGAGAAACTTAGTGGGTGTGTAAGAAGCCTTATTAACCAATACAGAACTGGAGGCGTCGGTCGCTGGACACTACGGGACTTGCTGAGGAGGGGATCTGAGCACCTATGGACATGTTCGGAGTGCAATGATGACGAGACGCAAATAACTCAATAACGTCAAGTTATAAGAGGTGACGTCAGACAAGAGCGCCACATGGGGAACCAAAGAAGACTGGTAAGCAAACACAGTAGGCCCTACTAGGGTCGTCAGGCGCTAAATACAGGGGGGTTGTGATACATTGAACTCTTATGGAGTTGTCCAAGTGTAGCTACAGGGGCTCCCACAGTGTGTGGAGAAAAGAATAGAGCAACTGTTACCTGCCTCATATGTCGTAACAGGCGACTAATGAGGTTTGGAATCGTCGTCTGTGCAGTCGAGTACGACGTGCACGGAGCCATCTTGTTAACGGACTTTACTTGTGCATTTTTGAAATGCTGTGCCAAGTGGTGTAGTATGTATGGGGAATTCCTGGCTGTAATGTTGTTGTTGTTGACGGATTCCCACGAGTTGATACGAGCTTGTTTGCCCTTTGACTCATAAGATGTGGCGGGTCGTAATGACTTTCTTGACATTCCCGGCTCTTACTGGAGTTCGTCTGTCCCAGGCTACGCTGGGAAACTACTAGTCCAGCCCAGAGGTACTGCAATACTGGGTCCTCAATCAGTAACAGCCACCACTACATGGAACACGTCGATCCTAGCTTCTGTTAGCCAGTCTGTTTTGACGCAGACTGTTACCAGGGGAGACCACGAGGAGGTAGATCCGCTAGGTCTTGGCCAGCTGATGGTGCGCCGGCCCTGCCATTGCGACCGCAGGCGCTTGAGCTTCCCCTCCTGACTGTATTAAAACTGGTTCTATGGGTAGAGCATTTCTCCCTAGTGCAGTGAGGTTGATGTGTGGACTGTCTCAAGGTTTTGTCTCACCATGCCTCAAGGCTTTATCTCCACATGTCACAAGGCTTTATTTCCACATGTCTCAAGGTTTTGTCTCCACATGTCTCAAGGCTTTATCTACACATGTCTCAAGGTTTTATTTCCACATGTCTCAAGGTTGTGTCTCCCCATGTCTCAAGGCTTTATCTACACATGTCTCAAGGTTTTATTTCCACATGTCTCAAGGTTTTGTCTCCACATGTCTCAAGGCTTTATCCCCACATGTCTCAAGGCTTTGTCACCACATGTCTCAAGGCTTTGTCACCACATGTCTCAAGGTTTTGTCTCGACATGTCTCAAGGTTTTGTCTCCCCATGCCTCAAGGCTTTATCTACACATGTCTCAAGGTTTTGTCTCCCCATGCCTCAAGGCTTTATCCCACATGTCTCAAGGTTTTATCACCACATGTCTCAAGGCTTTGTCTCCACATGTCTCAAGGTTTTGTCTCCCCATGCCTCAAGGCTTTGTCTCCACATGTCTCAAGGTTTTATCACCACATGTCTCAAGGCTTTGTCTCCACATGTCTCAAGGTTTTATCACCACGTCTCAAGGCTTTGTCTCCACATGTCTCAAGGTTTTGTCTCCCCATGCCTCAAGGCTTTATCCCCACATGTCTCAAGGTTTTCCCTGTTTTCTCCTCCTCTATGGGTGCCAGGTGGATGATTGCACTAGACTTATGAAGTGTATGTTCTGTCTTTCTTATCGTATCTTATTGATATTTTTTCACCATAAACTGATTTACGCTGTGCCACAGTTCATCATACATTTCCTTGTAGCGGTGTCAATAAATGTGCATGTGCAGTTTTCTAGTATTCCTGATCATGTTATCCATGCTTCTTATCCATACAATAGAGTAGATTTAACATTTGTACCGAACAGGATAAAAATAGAAGAGTAGACCAAAACGGCCGCTATCCAAAAAAACAAAAAACTGTAGGGCAATAAAAGTTGCTGCCAGCGCATGGAGTTTTCGCGGTTGCTCGCACTCAGTCTGATGTTCAGTCAGGGGTTTGTACAATCAGTGTATACATATTGCACTGGTTGTAGGAAAGGTCAGCAATACGGATATGGGAATGCCCTGATTGTAACCTGTGAGCTCATACCCTTCGGATCAATGTCATGTAATGATATCTGCATTATGGAATTTCTGAGTTCCTTTGTAGTTCTGTACAAGGTGTTCTATTTATTAGGTCTTTGAGGAAGTAGAGTTGCTCTGATGTCAGTGAAGCTTTGGACAGTCAAAAAGGGGATGTTCTACTGTTTTATGTGGGTGTTTACAGAGTGGACATGCTGGAGTTTGGTTTCATTGTATTCTATTATGTGGTTGGTTGTTCAGTGGTACATGACCGGTTCTCTGTCTGAAAATGGTGGTTTGGTCTCATCTTGTTATGTTAATGTTGTCATTAACAGTTCTAATATACTTTAGACATTAGCAATCTTAACATATGGATATGAATCATGGACAAAAAGGACAGCAGACAGGAAAATCACAGGAGCTGTAGAAATTTGGTTTTACAAAATACCATAGACAGCTAACAAGAAAAACTAATTTCCATTAGGAAGAAACAATCATCACTTTTTTTGATGATGATGAATGTTGTCTGGAGGAGGGGGGGGGGGGTTTGGCCTTGTCATGTATTTAAAAGTTCTCTCCCTGTTTATTCATGGCCCATCCATTCAGTCATTCTGCCCTACTGTTGGAGTTTATGATTTGTTTGTCTGTGTTGAATGAAAGTGTGCTATTGTGTCTGTCTGGATCCTCTCTTGGCTATTGTATCTCTCTTTCTGCTTTAGTAAAAATATAGTATTGTTGAAGTGTTAGTAGCAGCAGTAAGAGCAGTTATAGCTATTGTTGAAGTGTTAGTAGCAGCAGTAAGAGTAGTTATAGCTATTGTTAAAGTGTTAGTAGCAGCAGTAAGAGTAGTTATAGCTATTGTTGTATTGGTAGTAGCAGCAATAAGAGTAGTTATAGCTATTGTTAAAGTGTTAGTAGCAGCAGTAAGAGTAGTCATAGCTATTGTTGTATTGTAGTAGCAGCAGTAAGAGTAGTTATAGCTATTGTTAAAGTGTTAGTAGCAGCAGTAAGAGTAGTCATAGCTATTGTTGTATGGTAGTAGCAGCAGTAAGAGTAGTTATAGCTATTGTTAAAGTGTTAGTAGCAGCAGTAAGAGTAGTCATCGCTATTGTTGTATTGTTAGTAGCAGCAGTGAGAGTAGTTATAGCTATTGTTGAAGTGTTAGTAGCAGCAGTAAGAGTAGTTATAGCTATTGTTGAAGTGTTAGTAGCAGCAGTGAGAGTAGTTATAGCTATTGTTGAAGTGTTAGTAGCAGCAGTGAGAGTAGTTATAGGTATTGTTGAAGTGTTAGTAGCAGCAATAAGAGTAGTTATAGCTATTGTTGTATTGGTAGTAGCAGCAATAAGAGTAGTTATAGCTATTGTTAAAGTGTTAGTAGTAGCAGCAATAATAGTCATAGCTATTGTTGTATTGGTAGTAGCAGCAATAAGAGTAGTTATAGCTATTGTTGTATTGGTAGTAGCAGCAATAAGAGTAGTTATAGCTATTGTTGTATTGGTAGTAGCAGCAGTAAGAGTAGTCATAGCTATTGTTGTATTGGTAGTAGCAGCAGTAAGAGTAGTCATAGATATTGTTGTATTGGTAGTAGCAGCAGTAAGAGTGGTCATAGCTATTGTTGTATTGGTAGTAGCAGCAGTAAGAGTAGTCATAGCTATTGTTGTATTGGTAGTAGCAGCAGTAAGAGTAGTCATAGCTATTGTTGTATTGGTAGTAGCAGCAGTAAGAGTAGTCATAGCTATTGTTGTATTGGTAGTAGCAGCAATAAGAGTAGTTATAGCTATTGTTGGATTGTTAGTAGCAGCAATAAGAGTAGTTATAGCTATTGTTGGATTGTTAGTAGCAGCAATAAGAGTAGTTATAGCTATTGTTGGATTGGTAGTAGCAGCAGTAAGAGTAGTCATAGCTATTGTTGTATTGGTAGTAGCAGCAGTAAGAGTAATCATAGCTATTGTTGTATTGGTAGTAGCAGCAGTAAGAGTAGTTATAGCTATGTTGTATTGGTAGTAGCAGCAATAAGAGTAGTTATAGCTATTGTTGTATTGGTAGTAGCAGCAATAAGAGTAGTTATAGCTATTGTTGTATTGGTAGTAGCAGCAGTAAGAGTGGTTACAGCTATTGTTGAAGTATTAGTAGCAGCAGTAGTGGTAATATTAGTAGATGTAGCAGTATTGGTGGCAGTAGTGGTGTTAGCAGCAGTGGTGGTAGTAGTAGTCGTGGTGCTTGTAGTATTGGTGGTGGTAGATGGAGTGTCAACATAACAAGTACAAATAATAAAAGTTAACCCTATTCAATCAGACAAGATTAACAAACACATACAGTCCAGACTTTTAACATTTTTGGAGACACTGAGTATTAGAATATATAAGAAAACAAAACATGAAAACAGATATTATAATATAAACTTCTACTTCAACATGTTTCGAAAATACACACAATTGTAATTTCTTATAATTTTATATTTCACATGTCCTTTTAAAAGTTCTGTCTGTGTGTGTGCACGCGCATTAGCATGTGTGTGTTCAGTTTAAAAGTTAAAAAAACTCAGAGAGTTTCTTTGCACAACATAAAGAGAATTGTTTTATTGACAATATATACATATTCTTAAGTAAACATAAACTTCTTAAAAAAAACACCCACAAAGTGGAATTTAGTTTAAGCCAAATTCAAGGTAGAGGATGGATATTACAAAATGCCCAGAAGAGATCAGGCTACTCTCTTTCTCTACACTTGCCATAACAGAATGAGACGACACTACATGACAGGTACCACTATGCCAAGTGGACAAGACAGCAAGACATATTCCATGAGGCAGTCTCCAGTATGACATATTCCATGAGGCTTCAACAGTCCAATCAAACCCAAAGCCTCAAGGATGCAAAAACAAATCTTAAACCAGCTAGGAAAACAGAATGGAGAGAGTTATATGGAAAATATGAGCCAGAACACAACAGCTTAAACAAGCTAGGAAAAAAGAAAAGGGATTTATATGGGAAAATATGAACGAGAACACAACAGCTTAAACAAGCTAGGAAAACAGAATGGAGAAAGTTATATGGGAAATATGAGCCAGGACAGTTTAAACCAGAGCTATAAAAAAGAATGGAGAGAGTTATATGGAAAATATGAGCCAGGACAGTTTAAACCAGAGATATAAAAAAGAATGGATAGAGTTATATGGAAAATATGAGCCAGAACATGACAGCCTAAACAAACTCAGCAGACCAAGATATAAAGACTCAGAACAGATCATTGTGTCCTCAGATCCCACCCACACAAGATAGGACTCAGTAACTTTGCAACATATGACTGCAGAGTATTCAGAAAAACTCCAGAACATTATCCCACAGCACTGTAGCACTCTCAACACCCTAAGAAGCCAAATATGGCCCACAGAAACAACCCTGCATGATAAGTTATGGGGAATGAGTGATGACCTCAAACACAGTCTTGTTTATGACTGGTCTAAACATATAAATCTATAGTAGTAGCTGATCCTATTCATGACCCATGTTGGTCTAAATGTCTAAGAGTAGCTGATCTTGTTCATGACCCATGCTGGTCTAATTGTCTAAATCTATAGCAGTAGCTGATCTTGTTCATGACCCATGCTGGTCTAATTGTCTAAATCTATAGTAGTAGCTGTACTTGTTTATGACCCATGCTGGTCTAATTGTCTAAATCTATAGCAGTAGCTGATCTTGTTCATGACCCATGCTGGTCTAATTGTCTAAATCTATAGCAGTAGCTGATCTTGTTTATGACCCATGCTGGTCTAATTGTCTAAATCTATAGCAGTAGCTGATCTTGTTTATGACCCATGCTGGTCTAATTGTCTAAATCTATAGCAGTAGCTGATCTTGTTTATGACCCATGCTGGTCTAATTGTCTAAATCTATAGCAGTAGCTGATCTTGTTCATGACCCATGCTGGTCTAATTGTCTAAATCTATAGCAGTAGCTGATCTTGTTTATGACCCATGCTGGTCTAATTGTCTAAATCTATAGCAGTAGCTGATCTTGTTTATGACCCATGCTGTCTAATTGTCTAAATCTATAGTAGTAGCTGATCTTGTTCATGACCCATGCTGGTCTAATTGTCTAAATCTATAGCAGTAGCTGATCTTGTTATGACCCATGCTGGTCTAATTGTCTAAATCTATAGTTGTAGCTGATCTTGTTTATGACCCATGCTGGTCTAATTGTCTAAATCTATAGTAGTAGCTGATCTTGTTTATGACCCATGCTGGTCTAATTGTCTAAATCTATAGTAGTAGCTGATCTTGTTTATGACCCATGCTGGTCTAATTGTCTAAATCTATAGTAGTAGCTGATCTTGTTCATGACCCATGCTGGTTTCTATGTCTAAATCTATAGCAGTAGCTGATCTTGTTTATGACCCATGCTGGTCTAATTGTCTAAATCTATAGCAGTAGCTGATCTTGTTTATGACCCATGCTGGTCTAATTGTCTAAATCTATAGCAGTAGCTGATCTTGTTTATGACCCATGCTAATTGTCTAAATCTATAGTTGTAGCTGATCTTGTTTAT
Organism: Megaustenia siamemsis; assembly: GCA_032433765.1. NCBI lineage: Eukaryota > Metazoa > Mollusca > Gastropoda > Stylommatophora > Ariophantidae > Megaustenia > Megaustenia siamemsis. The sequence continues at coordinate 11,147,293 of JAVIAB010000050.1, forward strand.
GACCCATGCTGGTCTAATTGTCTAAATCTATAGTAGTAGCTGATCTTGTTCGTGACCCATGCTGGTTTCTATGTCTAAATCTATAGCAGTAGCTGATCTTGTTCATGACCCATGCTGGTCTAATTGTCTAAATCTATAGTAGTAGCTGATCTTGTTTATGACCCATGCTAATTGTCTAAATCTATAGCAGTAGCTGATCTTGTTCATGACCCATGCTGGTCTAATTGTCTAAATCTATAGCAGTAGCTGATCTTGTTTATGACCCATGCTGGTCTAATTGTCTAAATCTATAGCAGTAGCTGATCTTGTTTATGACCCATGCTGGTCTAATTGTCTAAATCTATAGCAGTAGCTGATCTTGTTTATGACCCATGCTGGTCTAATTGTCTAAATCTATAGCAGTAGCTGATCTTGTTCATGACCCATGCTGGTCTAATTGTCTAAATCTATAGCAGTAGCTGATCTTGTTTATGACCCATGCTGGTCTAATTGTCTAAATCTATAGCAGTAGCTGATCTTGTTTATGACCCATGCTGGTCTAATTGTCTAAATCTATAGCAGTAGCTGATCTTGTTCATGACCCATGCTGGTCTAATTGTCTAAATCTATAGCAGTAGCTGATCTTGTTTATGACCCATGCTGGTCTAATTGTCTAAATCTATAGCAGTAGCTGATCTTGTTTATGACCCATGCTGGTCTAATTGTCTAAATCTATAGTAGTAGCTGATCTTGTTCATGACCCATGCTGGTCTAATTGTCTAAATCTATAGCAGTAGCTGATCTTGTTTATGACCCATGCTGGTCTAATTGTCTAAATCTATAGTTGTAGCTGATCTTGTTTATGACCCATGCTGGTCTAATTGTCTAAATCTATAGTTGTAGCTGATCTTGTTTATGACCCATGCTGGTCTAATTGTCTAAATCTATAGTTGTAGCTGATCTTGTTTATGACCCATGCTAATTGTCTAAATCTATAGTAGTAGCTGATCTTGTTTATGACCCATGCTGGTCTAATTGTCTAAATCTATAGTAGTAGCTGATCTTGTTTATGACCCATGCTGGTCTAATTGTCTAAATCTATAGTTGTAGCTGATCTTGTTTATGACCCATGCTAATTGTCTAAATCTATAGTAGTAGCTGATCTTGTTTATGACCCGTGCTAATTGTCTAAATCTATAGTAGTAGCTGATCTTGTTTATGACCCATGCTAATTGTCTAAATCTATAGTTGTAGCTGATCTTGTTTATGACCCATGCTGGTCTAATTGTCTAAATCTATAGTAGTAGCTGATCTTGTTTATGACCCGTGCTAATTGTCTAAATCTATAGTAGTAGCTGATCTTGTTTATGACCCATGCTAATTGTCTAAATCTATAGTTGTTGCTGATCTTGTTTATGACCCATGCTGGTCTAATTGTCTAAATCTATAGCAGTAGCTGATCTTGTTTATGACCCATGCTGGTCTAATTGTCTAAATCTATAGCAGTAGCTGATCTTGTTTATGACCCATGCTGGTCTAATTGTCTAAATCTATAGCAGTAGCTGATCTTGTTTATGACCCATGCTGGTCTAATTGTCTAAATCTATAGCAGTAGCTGATCTTGTTCATGACCCATGCTGGTCTAATTGTCTAAATCTATAGCAGTAGCTGATCTTGTTTATGACCCATGCTGGTCTAATTGTCTAAATCTATAGCAGTAGCTGATCTTGTTTATGACCCATGCTGGTCTAATTGTCTAAATCTATAGCAGTAGCTGATCTTGTTCATGACCCATGCTGGTCTAATTGTCTAAATCTATAGCAGTAGCTGATCTTGTTTATGACCCATGCTGGTCTAATTGTCTAAATCTATAGCAGTAGCTGATCTTGTTTATGACCCATGCTGGTCTAATTGTCTAAATCTATAGTAGTAGCTGATCTTGTTCATGACCCATGCTGGTCTAATTGTCTAAATCTATAGCAGTAGCTGATCTTGTTTATGACCCATGCTGGTCTAATTGTCTAAATCTATAGTTGTAGCTGATCTTGTTTATGACCCATGCTGGTCTAATTGTCTAAATCTATAGTTGTAGCTGATCTTGTTTATGACCCATGCTGGTCTAATTGTCTAAATCTATAGTTGTAGCTGATCTTGTTTATGACCCATGCTAATTGTCTAAATCTATAGTAGTAGCTGATCTTGTTTATGACCCATGCTGGTCTAATTGTCTAAATCTATAGTAGTAGCTGATCTTGTTTATGACCCATGCTGGTCTAATTGTCTAAATCTATAGTTGTAGCTGATCTTGTTTATGACCCATGCTAATTGTCTAAATCTATAGTAGTAGCTGATCTTGTTTATGACCCGTGCTAATTGTCTAAATCTATAGTAGTAGCTGATCTTGTTTATGACCCATGCTAATTGTCTAAATCTATAGTTGTAGCTGATCTTGTTTATGACCCATGCTGGTCTAATTGTCTAAATCTATAGTAGTAGCTGATCTTGTTTATGACCCGTGCTAATTGTCTAAATCTATAGTAGTAGCTGATCTTGTTTATGACCCATGCTAATTGTCTAAATCTATAGTTGTTGCTGATCTTGTTTATGACCCATGCTGGTCTAATTGTCTAAATCTATAGTAGTAGCTGATCTTGTTTATGACCCATGCTGGTCTAATTGTCTAAATCTATAGTTGTAGCTGATCTTGTTTATGACCCATGCTGGTCTAATTGTCTAAATCTATAGCAGTAGCTGATCTTGTTTATGACCCATGCTGGTCTAATTGTCTAAATCTATAGTAGTAGCTGATCTTGTTTATGACCCATGCTGGTCTAATTGTCTAAATCTATAGTTGTAGCTGATCTTGTTTATGACCCATGCTGGTCTAATTGTCTAAATCTATAGTTGTAGCTGATCTTGTTTATGACCCATGCTAATTGTCTAAATCTATAGTAGTAGCTGATCTTGTTTATGACCCATGCTAACTGTCTAAATCTATAGTAGTAGCTGATCTTGTTTATGACCCATGCTGGTCTAATTGTCTAAATCTATAGTTGTAGCTGATCTTGTTTATGACCCATGCTAGTCTAATTGTCTAAATCTATAGTTGTAGCTGATCTTGTTTATGACCCATGCTGGTCTAATTGTCTAAATCTATAGTTGTAGCTGATCTTGTTTATGACCCATGCTAATTGTCTAAATCTATAGTAGTAGCTGATCTTGTTTATGACCCATGCTAATTGTCTAAATCTATAGTTGTAGCTGATCTTGTTTATGACCCATGCTGGTCTAATTGTCTAAATCTATAGCAGTAGCTGATCTTGTTTATGACCCATGCTGGTCTAATTGTCTAAATCTATAGCAGTAGCTGATCTTGTTTATGACCCATGCTAATTGTCTAAATCTATAGCAGTAGCTGATCTTGTTTATGACCCATGCTGGTCTAATTGTCTAAATCTATAGCAGTAGCTGATCTTGTTTATGATCCAAGCTGGTCTAATTGTCTAAATCTATAGCAGTAGCTGATCTTGTTTATGACTCATGCTGGTCTAATTGTCTAAATCTATAGCAGTAGCTGATCTTGTTTATGACTCATCGCTGAAGAAGAAGTAGAGTCAGAACATATGCAACCCCAAGCTAAGTCATCAGAGACTACAGTAAAATAAAAGAAATAATTTAAATCTGACATTTGTCTTCCACAAAAAATTAAGTTTGTCCCTGCATGTTCTTATTCTGGTACTGCTCATAGGCAAGCTTGCCACTAAGATTAATATCATACATGACAGATATATTGTCTATCTCTAATCTATACGGCCCATCGGCAGAGTTAGCAACTGTTATTCCAAAACTGTTGACGATATTTAATGGAATAAGCTCTTGTTTGTCCTGGATACGACCATGATGGCTGACAAAGAACTTGGAAAATGGAATCTGAAATGGAAAATGAAATGATAAAATTTAGTATGAGAAATTGAATGGTAGAGGGAGTGGGTGGCAGAGTGGTTTGTACTAGTTATTTATTTATAACTGGGAGGAGGCCAGTGCAAACTTGGATATTAACTGGCACGATAACAAGAGACACTGTCACAACAGAGATGAGCTCTCAAACAAAAATACTGAATATGACAAGAAAAGAGAGAGAAAAAAGAAATGAGGATATATGGTGAGGAGTTGGGGTACTGCAGGAGGACTAAACATTGGATCTCACCACCCATAGATCTTCTTCCTCTGCGATCATGGCTCATTCAGACTAGGATTCTGGAATCTCTTATGAAGGCAGCTGTCTGTTTCAGTGATTCAGTTGCCCTGTATAGTTTCTCTACCAGTGAGGTGGGTGTGGGCCACATTGTCCTCCTCAGGCCTGTGTACTGGGGGCAAACCTATAGAATGTGTTTTGTTGTCATGTTATCCAGGGTACAGTGACATTGGCTGGTAACCCAGAGATCAGGAGAAGGTAAAATCATGAAGAAAACACTGAAGAGATTTGAACCAGGAACCTTCTTACCCAGAGGTCAATATATTACCTCTAGATCCCTTCCCCCTCAGTAGTTGAATTATTTTGTAGGAGGACGAGGTGTTCTAGAGGTAAGTTGTTAGCCTCCGGACAGGAAGGTCGTGAGTTCAAATACTACCAGTGTGGTGGGAATCTTTCACGACAAATACATAGTTTCCTTGAGGCTCTACACAGTGGTGGTGGGAATGTTTCACGACAAATCATAGTTTCCTTGAGGATCTACACAGTGGTGGTGGGAATGTTTCATGACAAATTCATGGTTTCCTTGAGGCTTTACACAGTGGTGGTGGGAATGTTTCATGACAAATTCATGGTTTCCTTGAGGCTTTACACAGTAGTGGTGGGAATGTTTCACAACAAATTCATGGTTTCCTTGAGGGTTTACACAGTGGTGGTGGGAATGTTTCACGACAAATTCATGGTTTCCTTGAGCCTTTACACTGTGGTGGTGGGAATGTTTCATGACAAATTCATGGTTTCCTTGAGGCTTTACACTCCCTTGGTCTCTGGATAAAGAGATCCAAAATCTAACCCTCCCAGAAGATGGTGAAAAACAGTAGGTACAGTGTGCACTTGTGCATGTTAAAGAACTCTGGTCAGTTAAAAGTTTTAAAAAATTAGACCTAAAATGGCACTGCCCAGCAAAGATTGTTCAGCAAAATCTATCCATGCCAAAGACGGATGCGTCAGGCACAAATAATCAGCTTTGGCTTAAACTAGGGACACAATACATGCACACTCACTTAATGGGTGAAAGCTAAGAAGAGAGGAGGAGAAGAATGATATTTCACAGCACAAATCAGCTGAACTGTCACTGCTCTATATGTGTCAACAAGGGGGTGAAAACGCAGGGCTTACATAATATATCCTCTTCTTATATTTCTTCTATCATTGATACATAAGGGCCCTCCTCAAATATATCATTCTCAATGTTTAGGGCTGGCTTCTATTGAGTGTTGTGGCTAATCGTGTCTAACACCAGTAAGTTTGAAAAAAAGAGCACACAAACAAACCAACATTTACCTTAGCAACTTGCCAGTAAGGTCCACCTCGCGTGAACAATGGACAAGACCAGCGGTTGAGCCAGTTGACGTCATATTGAAAGTTGCAGCCAAGAACAACCATGTAAGTTCTCCATCCCCACGGATCTTCATTACCAGAGAGTTGAAGAGGGACCAGTCATAATGTGACTCTCGCCGAAATGATTTCTACAAATATAATCATGGAAATGTTCTAATTTCACACTCTCGCAGTTGTACCACTCACAGAACACAGGAGAAATTTGAAATGACAGACAGAGAATATGATGGATCAAGAAATATTCAATATTATTACTTTACTTCTCTCAAATTGAAAAACAACAGAAGTGGAGGCAAATAATGTCACGGAAACACAAACATAATTGTCTAAATAAAGTAATAATTTGCCATTGTCAGATTGTAGGACAATCAACTAATCTTTTTCTAAGTGTTCACCCATTTAATGGCCGTGGATGCGCTGTCTTGCTAGTTTATGGGAACGCCATGATATCTGCCTACTTTGCTTCAACACATCTGTCTTTGACATGGCTAGATTTCCTAAATAATTTCTCCTGGGCAGTGGCCATTTCTGGCCCACTCTTTTCAATGTTTAACAGCCAAGGGTTCTTTAACATGCATGAGGACACACGGGACATCTTGTTTTTTTTGGCCATTATTTGAGAGGACTAGACATTGGATTTCACCATCTAGAGACCAGACGAGGGTCAAGCCATAGTGGATGAAATAGTGATCTAATCTGCCTTAGTTAACTACTGTTTCCTTCAAATAGTCTAGCAACCAATCTTGGTTCATGCTATCTTTCTCTAATCACATGCAAACGTTTAGCTTCAAAGACAAATCAAAACCCAATTTGGGTGGGTTGCTTAAGAGTTACATAACCAATACCTAATCTTGCTACCAAGAGATTATCTTAACAGTTTTTTTTTTGTCTTTTGTTTCCTGCGTAATCAGCACCTCATATCAATATCAAACGAGGACTTCCGTTTCAAAATGGTGGAACGTTTCATGTTCTCTCGATCGCTACAGAAAACGCATCTGGAGTCTGATTAATTTCGGCTCTCTGATGCAGTTTTCTGTGTTGAAATCAAAATGATGTTTCTACTTAGCAAATCTGTGCCGACGAAGCAGACAAATCTGCGCAGCAGAGTACACACAGCAATGTTTACACACTGCTCTGTCAAGTCGACTGAAGATTTACCTCTTTGGGGAATTTGCACCGTGATTCAATCGTTGTACACTAACAGTACGGTCTGTTGTTTGATGTGCGACGGGGATAATCCGACGACTTACTGTGTGTTTATGTGTTTGGTTGGAGTCAAAAACGATGTCCTAACATCATCAAGCGCTATACATTTTACAAATATGACGATCATCTTTTTCGGGAGTAAGTGAACTTCCGGTTTATGGTGGATAGGCGGCAGGAACCATTGAAGGCTATGTCTGAAAAGTGTTCCTTGTTGCAGTTTTCTCATATTCCAAGTCTGGCTTGTTGCAGGAGCTACTGAGCTGTGTGTCTCATCCGTTTTGATCCTGTTTCGATATTCCAATTGTTTCGACGAATGATGCTATTGTATGACAGGGAACAGTTGACTGTGTTCATTTTCTGCGCGGTTTCGCCTTATGTCTTTTGGCGTGTGCTGAGACTGCTACGATGGGGACTACCTTTCTTTGTTTGGGAGATGAATTAGTAATTTGGATGATTCCACTGGCATGGGCGGTTGAGCAATTATGGATTTTTATTTGTTTGCAGTGATACCGAGGCCTTCCATAACCAATAACCAATCAGCATCAAACATTTCATTTGTTAAATCCACGCATAAAACATGGTGAGGGTGTGGGAAACATTTAGGTCTACATTTACTATCAAATAATGCCTGACAATAGTATAAGTCTGACATAACAAACAATGGGATCAGTGAGATACTATTCTAAGATGCATGTTGGCATGTGATGAGAAAAAATAACCAGAGAACCATAAAAGAAGATCTGAAATTGGAATGAAGAGGAAAACGAAAAAGAGACTGGATTGCTTGAGACAATGAAAAGAACATTGATAGAAGAGGCAAAGATAACAGGCATCAACTCTTACTGAGATTGAAAAACTCACCCAGAAGGATATTGTGAGGTACAATGGGAGGATGTCATGGATGGAGCAGCTCAACCCAATGGGTAATGCATCTTTTTCTTCTGTGCACATTTGATGACATTCTGAGTGGTTAGTGTGCTCACTTCCTGACCAGAAGGTTCCAGGTTCGATCCCCAGAAGTGCTGGATTTTTTTTTCAGACTGACAATGCTCCAGAGTTCACCCAGCCTCTAAAAATGGGTACCAGAAATTTTTCTGGGAAGTAAAGGCAGCTTGGCGTGATACTGGCCACTTCACCCAAAAATTTGCCGCAGTCAAAGAAAAATATGGTCACTAACACCTTATTCCCCATATGCCTAACAAGTCATAGAAGGAACGCTGGCTTTACTTTTTTCACATTTGATGACTGGTCAGGTTCCTTAACAAACTTTTGTGTTGCTAAATGTGAACTGTATCAAGGTGTATGGCAAACTGACACATCTCTACCTTTTGGCCTAATGTATCAGATTTCAGTATGTGTTTTACCAACATATGTCATGGTTCATATACCATGGACAGCTAAGAAGCGTAATGAAGATGTTCTGAGAGAGATCAAAGCAAAAAGAGAGCTAATTTCCAATATTAGGAAGAAACAATCATCATTTTTTGGCCATGTAATGAGAAGAGAACAACTGGAATATATTGTAACAACTGGAAAAATTGAGGAACAAAGAGATAGAGGGAAGCAAAGATAAAAAATAACAGACAGCTTAAGAGAATGGCTTGGCAGAAGGTCAACAACAGAAATGATAAATAGCTGCAGTGATCGAAAGTTGTGGAGAGACATGATCACCTACGCCAGTAGGCCCGGTACTTGATGATGATGATGTCATGGGTTATGTACCAAACATAACTGATTTCAGTATTTCTGTACGTGAGTTACAAATATATATGTCATGGGTTATGTACCCATTATATCAGACTTCAGTACATGAGTTATATACCAAACATAACTTTTAAAAGACACTACACATTTCTGACTCACCATAACCTTTGGAGATGAGATATTGGCATATCCAGCATACATTGTTTTGCCATCCTTTGGTACCTCTTTGCTTAGATTCCCATGGAACACACCTGTCCTATTGTTACTCAGCTCAAAATTGGCCGTGCTTTGGCCTTCACCATTGTCTTTATCAGAAGTAACAATCCAGTTATCTATAGTTTTTTTGTCATTAAATCTGCAAATAAAGATTGGAAGTAATAACTTTTGTGTTAATGAGGTAATACGTATCTAATTACCAGAACAATTGAAATGTTTACGTATTCCTTTTTAGATCATGCTTCTCTTATCATGACTCATAAGGTCAGCCTTCTTCTTCTGCATGCATCATACTACTCCTCTTTGCCAAGTCATCTATCCTTATAGGGTATTAAATTGGAGTACTTTCATTGTGTTGTACTTTACAACAAGCAGTGATACCTTTCAGACTAGCACATATCTATTGTTCATTCACCTGAAGTATTGTCTATATCTGCAATGTTGTTTCTTGTTTAAGTGGTACTGTTTTTGTTTAGCTCTTGTAGAGGCCCATTATAGTTTTGACTGTAGTGTAGTATCTAAGTGCCTATGGGTTTTCCTCAAAGTATTATATTCAATACAGACAAACACATATAACTTCAATACTGTATTACTTGGGTACTTGGTTAGTCTGTTTTCAGAGTCACAGTCACTGTTGTGACAAGATGGAGAAGGATCTTTATCAGCTTGACTCATTGATCCTGACACAAGTAGTCAGCTATGAGTTGTCTGTCCTGAAAGTCAATCTCAACAACAAATAGATACATATATATTGTACATACATACATATATTGGTTATCATGACAAATGGTTGGTAGAAAGCAATCATGATTTATTGGTAGTTTGATAATATATGAGTGTCTTATACTAGATGCTATTTGACTGAGCAGCTTCCCTCATGGCTGAACCTGCCAATATTGGATGGACAAATCCGACCGCAGAAGGTACAAGATACATTTTGGTGTCTAGCATCTCTTCTTTCTCTTGCATCTTTTGTCTTCTGATTTTAATATCGTCACTTACTTGACTGTTGATGTGCCGGTTCTTATTGTTGTTCTTCATGTGCTACAATCTGCAGCCAGACTCTTCCAACTATTTTTTGCTAATAGAGAATTCTCTCAGGGAAGCACTCAAAGCCCTGCAAACATCCTTATATCTCAGCACTGGTCTGCCCTTTCTATCCCCAAATTAAAGAATTATTAATTAAATAAAGCAAAGAGAAAAAATAACAGACAGCTTAAGAGAATGGCTTGGCAGAGGGTCAACGACTGAAATGATAAATAGCTGCCGAGATCGAAAATTGTGGAGAGACATGATCACCTATGCCAGTAGGCACGGTACTTGATGATGATCCCCAAATTCTTCATACAATAATTATTTGGGATTACAAGTGTCCATTTTTCTCACATGACCCTGCCACATTAGTTTCACACCCTGAAGTGTTGTCAGGATGGATAAGAGTTTAGCAAGTTTGCCAGACAGATCCACTGTCAACAGAATCAGTTACAAATCAACATTACAACCAGATAGATCCATTGTCAACAGAATCAGTTACAAATCAACATTACAACCAGATAGATCCATTGTCAACAGAATCAGTTACAAATCAACATTACAACCAGATAGATCCATTGTCAACAGAATCAGTTACAAATCAACATTACAACCAGATAGATTCACTGTCTACAGAATCAGTTACAAATCAACATTACAACCAGACAGATCCACTGTCAACAGAATCAGTTACAAATCAACATTACAACCAGACAGATTCAAATTTGACATATACAGTTGACAATTGTTCGTCCATTATAGATGATGAAGACCAATCACTTCATCCAATTCTTAGATTAGTCTGGGTATGTAAATATGTCTTAGATTAGTCTGTGTGTGTAAATATATCTTATAATAGTCTGTGGGTGTAAACATGTCTTATAATAGAGATTAGTCTGTGTGTGTGTGTTAATATGTCTTATCTATCTATCTTTCATTCGCCTGAAGTATTGTCTATATCTGCAATGTCGTTTCCTGTATAAATTTTACTGTCTTTTGTAAATCTTGCAGTGGCCCATATAGTTTTGTCTGTAGTGTTGTATCTATGGGCCAATGGATTTTCCTCAGTCTACTATATTCAGTAGAGTCTTGAAATATGTGTTTCAGCAGACTGGATGGCCTGTCCCCATGTACATGTAGTTGAGGTGCCGATCTTGAATTTTTTATACAGGTGATTGTGGAGTCATTAGTCTGTGTGTGTAAATATGTCTTAGATTAGTTTGAGTGTGTAAATGTCTTATAATAGCCTGTGTATGTAAATATGTTTTATATTAGCCTGTGTGTGTGTAAATATGTCTTATATCAGTCTGTGTGTGTGTAAATGTCTTATAATAGTCTGTGCATGTAAATATGTTTTATATTAGTCAGTAAGTGTGTGTAAATATGTTTGATATTAGTCTGTGTGTGTAAATATGTTTTATATTAGTCAGTGTGTGTAAATATGTCTTATATCAGTCTGTGTGTGTAAATGTCTTATAATAGTCTGTGCATGTAAATATGTTTTATATTAGTCAGTGTGTGTAAATATATTTGATATTAGTCTGTGTGTGTAAATATGTTTGATATTAGTCTGTGTGTGTAAATATGACTGCTAAGCTTGATGTGGACCCAGAGTTAACAAATTAACATTTTATCCACAAACATCAACGAAACATGTGTTCACACGTCACACTCAACATTGCCAGATTTATCCACAACGGACAATAAATATAACAGAACACGTCTACACTTCACACACAGTTTATCATAAATATTAAAATTAAAACTCAAACATGCATCTTCATGATCCCACATGTATTCTATCATATCCTAATCCTATCCCATCCTATCTTATCCTATCCTATTCTATCCTATCCTATCCTATCCTATCCTATCCTAATCCTATCCTATTCCTATCCTATCCTATCCTAATCCTAACCTATCCTATCCTATCCTATCCCATCCTATCTTATCCTAATCCTATCCTATCCTAATCTATCGTATCCTAACCCTATCCTAATCTATCCTATCCTATTCTATCCTATCCTCTCCTATTCTTGGAATCAGTTTCACTGCAGGTGGGACATCCCTATATCTACTCAACTGCCTATATCCAGATATTTCTTGAAGTGTATACAGACTGATTGTTCCTGTAAGCTGTTGATTGTTAATACATCTTCCTTTACCACTATGCTCTCTGAATTGACCGGATCCCTTTTCCACTTTTAGACTCCTCAGTCTCTCAATGTATACATCCTTGTCTCACTCATCCTCCTCCTCTTTTCTTAAGGAGTGAAGAACAAACTTGATAAATGTCCTCTTTGTGCAGAGTAAGGCCACACTCAGTGTCAGAGCTGCCAGGGTGCTTGCAGCTATTTCATTGCAGTGTACATCGGTATGTCCTGGTCCTACATGATAAACATCCTACTATGTGAATCATAATTGTGGAAACTTTTTAAATCTACCTGCACTGGAAGCCTTTCAAACAACTGTCTACAGAATAATGGCACACTTTCCATATTGTACGTGTTTTCCTCCACTTGTATGAACTTTCATAAAAATTGGACTTGTAAGCCTTATAATGTAATTTGTATGGGAAAACAGACCATTTGTGTAACTTTCTGTGTTATTTTCTTATTTAAAATAATAATAAAGCATATCATTAAAGATAAGAGAAGGAGTATCTTGGTCTACGCCCTATGGGCCGGCTACGGCTCAAAAGGTCAATAGATAGATAGATAGATAGATATCATTAAACAAAAATAACATGTATCCAGAAGTGCAAAATTGGCCCTGCCTATACATGACCGATCAAAATATAACAAACATATATTTAAAATGTACTATAAATAGAGATAAACAAACCACATAACATGAATTCATATACTCAAATTTTAAAAAAATGTAGTTTTAACTAAAATTGCTATTGGTAACTGTGGTCTAGTATAACCTAGGGAAAACATTATATTTCTCACAGATGCTCTGTCAGTAGTTATAGCACTGAGGAGTCATAGAAATAAAGAACTGAATGATCTAAGAGAAATACTCTGCATGCTCTGTCAATTATTAGAGCACTGAGGAGTCATAGAAATAAAGACCTGAATGATCTAAGAGAAATACTCTGCATGCTCTGTCAGAGAGGCACAACTGTGATTCAGTGGATTCCATCTCACTGTAATATTCCTGGAAATGATGACGTAGACAAGTTATAGCAAAGGTAGGTGGCAAATGACACCAGCCAGATTTGAGTACAACTTATGTGGAATAAAAAGGTTTGTCAAGAACAAATACATGAACAAATGGAATACAGAACACCAGGGCTACCAGAACAATGGGATCTACTAGCAGGTCAACAGAAAAGAACAAGTAATAATTGTTAGACTGAAGAGGCCACAACAGATTGAAGTACCACCTTTTCAACACCCTAAGGATGGGAACCACTCCAATGTTAAGTCAGTCCTATTATATGGCTGTGAAACATGGAGAACAACAAAATTGACAATCTTGAAGATACAGACTTTCATTAATGGATGCTTACGCAGAATAAAAGGATGGAAATGGCAGGACAAAATCACTAACATAGAATTATGGAAATGTACCAAATACCAGTGGATAAAGAGATACAGCTAAGATGATGGCGCTGGATAGGACACACACTATGGAAGTCAACTGAGAATATTACACAACAGGCCCTTTTTTGGAATCCACAGGGGAAAAGACAAAGAGGAAGACCAAAGAATTCTTGGAGAAGACAGATAGAAGCAGAGATGAAGATGATGGTTAAGACATGGAATGATCGTAAAAGAATGGCAAGAAACAGAATGACTTGGAAAGTGTTTGTTGAGGACCTATGCTCCACAGGGAGCTGAAAGGTAGAAGAAGGATGGGAACCTCTCATGAATGTGACTGTGGCATAGGTAAAATGACTGCTGAACATCAGCTACAATCATGCCCAACAAATGATGGGCTCTTGTGGTCATCACCAGTAACCAAACCAGGACAAGCTATATAGAGGTGTCACCAGCCTTGTGCTGATGAATCCTTTCTTTGAACTTACTAATAGTGACGTCTATAAGTGCATGAAGAAGAAGAAGTATAACCTAGAAAATTTAGTCAGAGAGTGAAGTGACTGTGCCCTGCCATGAAGAATACCAATCTCTAAGGGAGAAAGAAGGGACATTAAGTTTTCTCCCATTTGTAAATCCTTTTTTTTTCCTTGTACATGTTTGCATTTAGAGAATATTGAATGTATGTAGTGGGTGTACTTTACAATCACTATCACTTGATACATTCAAACTACAATCAGTATCACTAGATACATTCACATTACAATCAGTATCACTAGATACAATCACTCTACAATCAGTATCACTAGATACATTCACACTACAATCAGTATCACTAGATACATTCAAACTACAATCAGTATCACTAGATACATTCAAACTACAATCAGTATCACTAGATACATTCAAACTACAATCAGTATCACTAGATACATTCAAACTACAATCATATTGTAATCAGTATCACTAGATACATTCAAACTACAATCAGTATCACTAGATACATTCAAACTACAATCAGTATCACTAGATACATTCAAACTACAATCAGTATCACTAGATACATTCAAACTACAATCAGTATCACTAGATACATTCAAACTACAATCATATTGTAATCAGTATCACTAGATACATTCAAACTACAATCAGTATCACTAGATACATTCAAACTACAATCAGTATCACTAGATACATTCAAACTACAATCAGATTACAATCAGTATCACTAGATACATTCAAACTACAATCGGACTGCAATCATTATCACTAGATACATTCAAACTACAATTAGACACAGTCAAACTTCACATTCAACATTACCTGAATACAGTCTCATAATTTCCGTGCTCTGCTTCAGACATTATACCAGACGTGTATGAAATCTTTTGTTCTTCAATTAATTTTTTTGTTTCAGGAACAAAGTTTTTAATACAGTACACTATTTTCTGGTTAAGACTTTCCTCTGGAACATCTTTGTCTGTGCCTTTCTTGTTTTCTCAAAAACAGTGACAGAAGATAATTTGCCTCCTCGGCAAAAAGAGAGATTTTGAGAAGATTTTAGAAAATTCAAGAGGATGCCATTTGACAAGGTTTGCCTCATGCAGGGTGATATTCCTGCCATAGTCTGTGATCATCGAAATCAGATCTGTGGTGAAATAATCAGCAATAATAAAATGGGGTTTGAAATGAAAAAAAAAAAACATTGTAGCAAAATTTATACTTGTTTTGCAAAATTTGAATCTATAAGTCTTTTTTTTTTGTATTAAGTTTCCTAAACTCAGAAGGCCACATTGCAAGACAATTCACCCCATTAGTTTCTTTTCTATGCTTTTTTCTTGGGTGGGCCATGTTTTGTATCTTATGTCACTTATAATCATCATCATCATCATCAAGCCTACTGGCGTAGGTGATCATGTCTCTCCACAACTTTCGATCTCAACAGTTATTTATCATTTCTGTTGTTGACTTTCTGCCAAGCCATTCTCTTAAGCTGTCTGGTATTTCGCTCTTTGCTTCCCTCTATCCCTTTGTCTCTCAATTTTTCCAGTTGTTACAATATATTCCAGTTGTTCTCTTCTCATTACATGGCCAAAAAACGATGGTTGTTTCTTCCTAATTTTGGAAATTAGCTCTTGTTTTGCTTTGACCTCTTTCAGAACATTTTCATTACTCTTCTTAGCTGTCCATGGTATTCCCACTGCCTTGTGGGTGAGACATTTTAGTCAAAGGCTAGCGGAGCCAACCGTAAACAAACCGACGGAAGGAAACAGAAAACCACCGTCGTAACTTCTTTGTACAATCAGTCACTTATAAAGGTCACATAATTTCAGAATTTGCTTTGAGTATCTGTCTAACATTTATTTATAGAGATGTCGACTCAGTTTGCAATGTTCTGTTGTGAGCCTGGATCCTGTAGTTAGATGTCTTCTGTTTAGTTTTAGTAGGGTTTGTGTAGACATGATAGGTCTGGTTTGATGTTAACTTATCCTCTCCAGCAGCCTTGTTATTGGTCATATGCTTTAAGGTGGTTTCTATTTCGCTCAAGGTGAAGTCATCTAAATTTACATCTAATTCTGCTGCTGGTGTTTCAGCTTCAAAATCTATTAAACTGTGGGGTAGTGGACGGTTAAGAATTTCTTTGAAGTGTTCCGCCCAACGGGCTTTTATGTCTGCGCTTGTTGTTAGTATTAATCCAGATTTGTCTAGAATTGGTGTTCCACTGGATGTATAGGTGTTTGTCAGTATCTTTTGTACAGTATAGAGAGTTCTGCTGTCTCCTGTAATTGCAGCTGTCTCCGCTTTCTCTGCCAAATTGTCTTAATCTATAATATAAGCCAAGCCATGATAAGCCAAGCTCTTGTATCTCTTCTTGCTGAACTTTTCACTTTGTTGTCTAATTCTTTGTATGTTGCTTTTGCCAGGACCTTTCCAAGATCTGTCTTTACATTAGTCATGGTTCTCTTCGCTTCTCTTCTTTCTTTGATGTATTTCCATGTGGTGTCTGAGATCCAAGCTCGTTTTTTTTTTCCATTTGATTTATCTTCAGTCGTCCGGCACTTGCTTCTGTTATTATATATATTTAATATTAATATATTATACAGATTAATAAAATTGAATTATTATTAGCAAAAAATGAAACCACTATAAGTGCACCAGTAGCCTAATAACTCACACTTCAGTTAGTTGAAGGAAAAGTGACTTTTAAAGTTCATTTCATTTTGAAATAGTGATAAATGTGGTCAACGTCGTC
The DNA here is from genome assembly GCA_032433765.1 of Megaustenia siamemsis. Lineage (NCBI taxonomy): Eukaryota > Metazoa > Mollusca > Gastropoda > Stylommatophora > Ariophantidae > Megaustenia > Megaustenia siamemsis. The sequence goes on from JAVIAB010000050.1 coordinate 11,163,821, forward strand.
CCAGTTGGTATCGTCTCTTGCTAACCTTCAGGGCAGACATTTGTTAGAGTAGGCTCCCTTGGCAAGGAGGCCGATCATCATCATGTGCCATACCGGCCTAGGCGATCATGCCCTTCCACAATTTTCTATCCACAGTACATCGTATCATTTCTGTTGCTAATGTGTAATGTGTAATATGTTTTCCCAGCATTTTTCTTCTTCTTCTTCTTCTTCTTCTTCTGCGTTCAAGTCTTGTAATCAAACGAACGAGTAGATTCTTTGTCCTGTTTCTTTATGGAGGGGTAAGAACAACATCATGACACACATCATGGTCACATAGTCAGTACTCGTATATGGAGGGGTAAGAACAACATCATGACACAAGATGAGCTGCTCCCATAGTCTGTACTCGTATATGGAGGGGTAAGAACAACATCATGGTCACATAATCAGTACTTGTATATGGAGGGGTAAGAACAACATCATGGTCACATAATCAGTACTCGTATATGGAGGGGTAAGAACAACATCATGGTCACATAATGAGTACTCGTAGTATATGGAGGGGTAAGAACAACATCATAACACACATCATGGTCACATAATGAGTACTTGTATATGGAGGGGTAAGAACAACATCATAACACACATCATGGTCACATAATGAGTACTTGTATATGGAGGGGTAAGAACAACATCATGGTCACATAATCAGTACTTGTATATGGAGGGGTAAGAACAACATCATGACACGAGATGAGCTGCTCCCATAGTCTGTACTCGTATATGGAGGGGTAAGAACAACATCATGACACAAGATGAGCTGCTCCCATAGTCAGTACTCGTATACAGAGAGATATGAACAAAATCATGACACACGATGAGCTGCTCACATAGTCAGTACTCGTATAAACGTATGAGTCCTGATTTTTTCCCATAAATGCAGCAAGATGAATAGAAATGCGAAGTTGCTGTAAAGCTGATGATAGAATGAACATTTTAAAAAAAAACCTATAATAACGCAACGTAAGTGAGAAAAACAAGTTTTTCCCCCAATTTTTTTTTAATGTTCATTTTTCTCCTAAACCTGCATCGTGGCTGACACTCTCCGTCTTCGACAGGCTGGATCTAGGTTTGAAGTGGGAGTTGTCCTTTTCTTAGGGTGGATGCAGCCAGGCCCATCCTCCCCCTAGTTTCTGTCTGGGTGCTCTCCCATAGCCTTGCCTTCTCTCGATGGTAACTGCTAGGCAGCAGTGGTTTGTTCTCCGGGATATCCTTCCGCGTGGATAGAGCTTTGGTTGCGACAAATACTCGCATGGCCTGTCTCGTTGTTGGAACTGTGGAAAGTTTTTAAACTGGTGCAGCTGTTCTACCTGTTACTCCCACCCCGTCCTGTTTTGATGCCTAAAGTCTACGTGTTTTTTTAAAATAATTGTTACTACTTTGTTTTGTAATCATAAGCTCTCACTTATTCTTCAGAAGTTTCCCCACGATCGTTAAACATGTCAACACTATTTACAATACTAATTACAATATATAATACAAAAAGGCCACCCTTGACGTCTTTCAGTTTTTTTTACTCCTATATTTTAGTTTCGTTCTGCGGATGGATCTGTCTGTCCAATATTGGCAAATTCAGCCACGAGAGAAGCTGTTCAGTAAAGCAGCACCCACTAATACTTTACCAAACTACTGACTTATTATGATTACTTACTACCAACCGTCTGTTAAGACGCCAAAGGCCATTACATATTTTAGTATATGCTAATAGATGTACAACACAAAAATTAAATGCCACGAAGAGCATGAGGCACAATACACCATCCAGGTTGTAACATTACATTTACTGAAGACATGTATCTTTTTGATAGCAACATATGGTTATGAATTATGGACAATTTCGGAAAACAAGGAAGAAAATCGATTAATACGAAACTAAATGTTACAGACAAATCCTTAACATACTTTGGATAATTAAAACAAAAAAGGCAATGAAGACACATTAACCTATTTTAACATTTTAACAAACTGATTTATAAATACAATTCTACAGAAGAAATTAAAATACGAAGGCCATGTTCAAAGACACAGCAGACTGAAGGAACAAAAATAATAGAAGACATGGTTCCTGGGCGACACATCAGGGGCAGGCCAAGAAGGTGGTGGTTTCAAGACACCAAGGAGACCTTAGACATGGCAACAGAAGTGGCAGATCTGGCTAGAGACATAGATTCTTTCAGATGGGTTGTGGTGAATGTATCTTTCTGTGGGAGATCAGGCTAGAGACATAGATTCTTTCAGATGGGTTGTGGTGAATGTAACGTTCTGTGGGAGATCTGGCCAGAGACATAGATTCTTTCAGACGAGGTGTGGTGAATGCAACGTTCTGTGGGAGATCAGACTAGAGACATAGATTCTTTCAGACGGTGGCGAATGCAACGTTCTGCGGGAGATCTGGCTAGAGACAGAGATTCTTTCAGACGGTGGTGAATGCAACGTTATGTGGAAGATCTGGCTAGAGACATAGATTCTTTCAGACCGTTGTGAATGTAACGTTCTGTGGGAGATCAGACTAGAGACATAGATTCTTTCAGACAGTGGTGAATGCAACTTTCTGTGGGAGATCAGACTAGAGACATAGATTCTTTCAGACGGTGGTGAATGCAACGTTCTGTGGGAGATCTGGTTAGAGACATAGATTCTTTCAGACCGTGGTGCATGCAACGTTCTGTGGGAGATCTGGCTAGAGACATAGATTCTTTCAGACAGTGGTGAATGCAACTTTCTGTGGGAGATCAGACTAGAGACATAGATTCTTTCAGACGGTGGTGAATGCAACGTTCTGTGGGAGATCTGGTTAGAGACATAGATTCTTTCAGACCGTGGTGCATGCAACGTTCTGTGTGAGATCTGGCTAGAGACATAGATTCTTTCAGACGGTGGTACATGCAACGTTCTGCAAAAAAAAACAAAAAAAAAAAAAAAAACATGCGACCTGATGACGTCTATAGAATTGATAAAGATAGTTCTTAGGTGCTAAATAGAGACAATTCACACATATGGAAGTGAATCGTGGACAAACAAATGAACAGACACAGACGATTAAAGAGCACAGAGATGGGATTTCTCAGAAGAATATTGAATGTTCCCTGGTCAGCTAAAAAAGATCAACAAGGAAATTCAGACAGAGGCCAACACAAAAAGGGAGCTCCTAAACAAAAAATCAGAAAGAAACAATCGACATTCTTCGGGCACGTCATGACAAGAGGAAAGCTGGAATACTTGGTTACAACTGGCAACATACAGGGAAAAGGAGGTAGAACAACAATAATTCAAAAGTCGACAGAAATAGAAGATACTAGACAGCTTGGTGTCATGGCACGGAAAACAGTCAACAAGAGAATTGATACGATGCACTGTGGACACAAGTTTTGGAAAGACATGGTCGCCTACGCCAACCTGTATGGCACATGATGCTGACAATTTTACATATTTCTTCCTTCCTTCCTCCCTCCCTCCCTCCCTCCCTCCCTCCCTCCCTCCCTCCCTCTCATATTATTAATGAAAAAACTGTTACATTAATTTGCAATTTTTAAATTGAGAGATGATTTGATCGTCATAATTGTGGGACCTTGTAATCAAGACACAGTGGAGATAATGTAAGTTTGGTTTGGTTATGGGTAATGTAAGTGGAGATAATGTAAGTTTGGTTTGGTTATGGGTAATGTAAGTGGAGATAATGTAAGTTTGGTTTGGTTATGGGTAATGTAAGTGGAGATAATGTAAGTTTGGTTTGGTTATGGGTAATGTAAGTGGAGATAATGTAAGTTTGGTTTGGTTATGGGTAATGTAAGTGGAGATAATGTAAGTTTGGTTTGGTTATGGGTAATGTAAGTGGAGATAATGTAAGTTTGGTTTGGTTATGGGTAATGTAAGTGGAGATAATGTAAGTTTGGTTTGGTTATGGGTAATGTAAGTGGAGATAATGTAAGTTTGGTTTGGTTATGGGTAATGTAAGTGGAGATAATGTAAGTTTGGTTTGGTTATGGGTAATGTAAGTGGAGATAATGTAAGTTTGGTTTGGTTATGGGTAATGTAAGTGTGGTTTGGTTATGGGTAATGTAAGTGGAGATAATGTAAGTTTGGTTTGGTTATGGGTAATGTAAGTGGAGATAATGTAAGTTTGGTTTGGTTATGGGTAATGTAAGTATGAAGATCTAGTCAGAGGCTGCTTTTTCTTTCGTTCTTCAAAATTGTACTCTCGACGCTGAAAGGCAAATAATGAAGGACAGAAGAAGAAGATCATATCTACAAAACACAGAATGTCTAAATTTGAGTTCACACATTTTTTCCCCAGGCCAGAACTTTGTACCTGTCTCTGTTTGGCCTGCCTTTATCAAGCTCACCCCATGCCAGCGTTATTATTATCACATCATGTTACGTCTACTGACTGTGTAGCGGGAAATAATCGTCTGTATTCCCATATTTTAATGTACTCGACCCTGCATTTTCATTTGTTCAAGCTCACACTTTGTTTCGTGGCTTCCCACATTTCGCAAGAACACGAGAACCACCACACACCAGGTCAGTGCTTAGTGGTTTCTATAGGATTCAAACCCGGGCCTATCATACCCTGTATCATAAATGTATGGTGATCGTGGGTGTTAGTGCCTCATATATTTGTCAATAACTAAACACACACACTGGCTGTAATCAGTGGGTATGACATGAAGCAGTTGTCTTGTGTTAACTCTTTCAGTCTATCTATTGACATTTCGAGCCGTAGCCGGCCCATAGGGCGTAGACCAAGATACTCCTTCTCTTATATGAATTTTTGTTCTAGCAGTTTTCAATTCTTTAAAGATATTTTATCAAATCTCACCATTTGTCTCTGTTCTGTGCAAGCAGTTCTATCTCATTGAGGGAGCCGATTCCTGCTGCTCTTGCCTCTCTCATCAATGTTCTTCTCAGTGTCTCTCTGGGTCTTCCTCTTTCTTTCAGTACGGAAGGCTTTTATCAATTCAGCGGTAGAGACTTCCGAAACATTTTTTAAAAAGTGATTTGATATATCAATCTACATGTTTATATTGATCTAACACATATCATATTATATATTAATTTTTAAATAATTAAACGAGGACATAGATTTCACCAATACCAAGATGATACAAACAATATAAAAAGAATATGGTCTGATGACGGTTTACATTAATCTAACTGAGAGTGACGCACTGTGAGGCTAAACGTACATGACCGAAATCGACATGACGCAATATGCGTCGAAACGTATGGAAAGAGTTAAGACAGGTAGAGCCACCACCCACCAGGTCACTGCTTGGTAGAGGCACTATGGGATTCAAACCCGGGCCTATCATACCGTTCATGGTGTATCATACATGTAAGGGGATCGTGGTGTTAACGCATCATATATTTGTCCTCAACTAATTTTTAAACACACACACTGGCTGTAATCAGTGGTACGACATGAAGCAATTGCCTGGTGTTAAGAACAGGTAGAGCCACCACCCACCAGGTCAGTGTTATCTGTGAATGTAGGTCAAGGTAGTGACCTTTGATTCCCTCACAAAGTGCATCTCTTAAGTCAGTCACCATGGGGGCCAGGTCTTCTGTTCTCCAAGAGGAAGAAATACGAGAAATACAAAAAGAAACAGGCTGTAAGTTTCATATTTCAATACAAGAATATGTATTTTGTTTGAATTTGAAATGTAAACTTCCAAGTCGCTTCATTTCTAACTATTTTGAACACAGTTACTGTTTCTTAATGAATAATGACTCACTTAAACTCACTGACTACTCACTGTGTCTGTGTCCAATTTTGGCTCATTCGCCCATCGTTATTATTGTTGACTCATAAAATAGAAACAATCGTAATCTGATCCGTGTATACGCAGACTGTATAACCGTATTAATTAAATCATAGCATGAATAATAATCAACTCATGTTTTTTTGTTGTTGTTTGTAGCAGATACGACGGATATTAACGACTTGCTGTAAAGTAGAACATATTTATAAAGTAAAGAGAAATGAGAAATGATGAAATATTTAATATTTATTTATGTAAAGTACAGTAAAGCAAAAAGAGAGCTAATTTCCAATATTATTATGAAGAAACAATCATCATTTTTGACCATTATGAGAAGGGAACAACTAGAATAAGAATAATATATATTGTGACAACTGGGAAAATTGAGGGACGAAGAGATAGAGGGAAACAAAGAGAAAAGATATCAGACAGCTTAAGAAAATGGCTTGGCAGAAGGTCAACAACAGAAATGATAAATAACTGTCGAGATCGAAAGTTGTGGGGAGACATGATCACCTACGCCAGCAGGTATGGTACTTGATGATGATGATGAAACACTGAAAACTTAAAACAGAAGGAGCAAAAAAAAAAAAAACTTAAATAATTATAAATTCAATTTCATAACATGACCATATCATAACAGTTGTTAATATTAACGCTACACTGGAGCTTATTTTATTTAAATTAAAATGGAAGTAAATACTAAAGCTAAATAGACAAAACTTTGAGGTTTGATCAACCCATTGATTGAATCCATTGTTAAAGAAAAGACCAAATATAAAAATAATTGCTCGAATTAAATATAATTTAAATTATAATATAATATATTGAAATATAATTTATAATAAAAATATAGTAAAATAGAGTTACTTGCACAGAACAGAGACAAATGGGACAGTGCATCTAGTGCTTTCTTATCAGATGTTTGTTTCAGTTTGGTAGACAGAGTAATCAATAAAATATGCTGAATGAACGCAATGTTTCAAACAAGATGAAGCCTGGTGAAAAGTGAGCCAGTTCAGTCCACTAGTGTATATTTTTATTGAAAAAAAAACCCACTTTAAATTATGGTATTATTTTCATATATAACAATCACCACCATCATGCAGCATAAAAATAAACAAGACAAATCTGAAACAAGTGCAACGTTTCAAATACTTGGGCACAATAATAACATCAGATGGGAGATGCACCACAGAAATAAAAAGCAGATAAGCTCAGGCCAAAAAAGCATTTCAGAAGGTTAAAAATATCTTATGCAACAAATTTATGTCAATAAAAGTGAGAAAGAGAGTTCATCGGTGCTATATAGAACCAATTCTAACCTATGGAAGCGAATCATGGACAGTGGACAAACAAATGAAAAGACGATTGGAGGCCACAGAGATGGGATTTCTCAGAAGAATGTTGAAAGTTCCCTGGACAGCTAAAAAGACCAATGAGGAAGTTCTCAAAGAGACCAACACAAAAAAGGAGCTCTTAAAAAACATCAGAAAGAAACAATCAACATTTTTCGGGCACATCATGAGAAGAGGAAAGTTGGAATACTTGGTTACAACCGGCAAAATAAAAGGAAAGAGAGATCGTGGGCGACAAAGAGAGAAAATACTGGATAGCTTAGTGTCATGGCATGGAAAACAGTCAACAACAGAACTGATACGATGCACTGTAGATAGAAGATTGTGGAAGGACATGATCACCTATGCCAACCAGTATGGCACATGATGATGATGATTATTTTCAATTCAGGGATCTCATCAAGATTACTGTTGTCCAGTCTACCCAGCTGATTAAATGAGTACCTAGTTTTCTTTTTGGAAGATAATAATGATGAGGAAGAACACCGCTTTCCTCACTTCCAAATGTATAACAAAGTTTAATACCTCACTGACATTATATTCTATAGGACATTCTTTACCTTATCATAAAGTAAGTTCTAGATTTGTAATTGAATTAATTTTTGCTTACAAGGAATGTGTTTGTAATTTATTTTCATAATGCCAGGAGTTTACAAATTTTATTTTGAGTTGTCATAGATCTATATTTTATATCTGCCTGTGTGATGAGGGACCCCTGTGCACACGGCTGCCAGGTAAAAAACGGATTAACACACAAAATTCAGTTCCTAGTTTCTAGGGACTTCGTCAGAGATGAAAGCTAGCAAACACCAAAAAAAAAAAAAAAAAAAAAAAAAAAAAAATTACATGTCCAACATATGACCATCGTCTTTTCTTTATTACTGAAGATATTAGTGGTTGATTGGCGATTTCTCTAATTCCTCGTTTGTTTTGAATTTGTTCCACGCTATACAAATATTTTCCGTTGACACTTTCAAATGCGTTCATCTTTGTTTTGTTGTCTTTTGTTGTTTTCCAGCTCTCACATGCATACATAAGGGTTGATAGTATGCTTGATTTGAATAGTCTAAGTTTAGTGTTTGTGCTGATGAGTTTTGATTTCCACAACTTTTCAAGGCTTCTGAAAGACATTGCTGCTTTAGCCAGTCTGATTCTAATTTCTTTACTTGTATCCCCTTCTCGATCAATGTGACTTTCAAGATAGATAAAGTGATGCTCACTTATGGTACAGTTTTATCAGTAATGCTTTATTGAATTTACTGTATTTGAGTCCATACTGCTGTTACTTGTTTTTGTCACCAAACTATCTAGATATCTGATATTATATAAACAAAAAAGAAGAATTTTGCTGATTTTTGTTGTTCTTATTTACCTTTCAGTTTCAAGTAACCAGATAATCCGTCTCTATAGCAGATTTACCAGTCTTGACAAAAGTGACCAGGGTTTTTTAAAGTAAGTTAGATTTTAAAGTGATATGTTAGTATTAATTTAATGAAGTAAAATGAAATATCTAATTGGTTTAGAAGTGTAATGTTAGTTCAATCCAACAATTTTTATAGTTTTTCAGTTTCATATTTGTGTGTGTGTGCCATTGAAATGAATTAGTTCTTATTAGATAAAAAGAAAATAACTGAGCAGCATAGCAAGCCCACATGTGGGAAACAACAGGTAGGAGGAAAAGAGGCAGACCCAGACAGACACTGAGAAGAACATTGATTAGAGAGGCAAAAACAGCAGGAATTGGCTCCCTCAATGAGATAGAGTTGCTTGCACAGAACAGAGACAAATGACGAGATTTGATAAAGATCTTAGCAAGGATTAAGACTGCTAGAAAAGACAATTTAGAAAAGAGGAAAAGTATCTGGGTCTGTGCCCTATGGGCCAGCCATGGCTCAAAAGGTCAATAGATAGATAGATTAGAAAAAAAGTATTCCAGCATTATTCCCTTACATTACCTTCACTAACAGATATCTGTAAAATGTAATACATTTTTCCAATCTTGTAGATTATATTACAAATTAAAATGTCTTTTTTAAATTAAGTAACAAGACAATTAAAGTATTGGCAGAAATAACTTTACTGTTTTTATTTTTTTCATGTATATTTTGTAACAAATTGTTTATATTTCCATGACCAGAGAAAAAAAAAACTCCAAAAATGAAAATTCAAATGAAATCGCAGATCATTTTGATAAGGTTTGTTTCAAGTGATCTTTCAATTTTTCGGTTTTAGGAGGGCAGAGTTCCTGTGGATCCCAGAACTGGCCATTAACCCACTTGGAGACAGGATTGTTCAAGCATTTTTCAAGAGAGGTAATTTATGAATGGATCAATCAGCAATTCTTTCCCCTATTTTACTCTCTGTTGGACATGGGTCATCTACAAGAGCTCTCCAATGCTTTCTGTTCATTGCTGTCTCTTATAATCTTCTCCAGATGTAATTTATCTAATTTAATGTCTCAAGGGGACATCACCAACACATCCAATTTCAGCATGGCTTTGTTGAGTACCAGGTGGCCTTTCCTCTCGATCCCACTAACTTTTCTGTACTAGACTGGTTAGTCTGTTACTAGATGCACTACAAAGAGGTGGAGTAGAGTCTGGATGATTCTGGTACATCTATGTACAGATCTTCAGAGCTATGATTAGCTGGCTGTTGTTGTTGATGTAATCCAATAAGTTGATGCAAGAAGGAACCCTTTTGACTCATTGAGTGTGGTGGGTGATAATGGCTTGCTTGACTTTTGCTGGAGAAGTTGGAGTTCATCTAGTCCTGGGCTATGCTTGAAAACTACTTCTGGAGGTACTGCAAAACTAGGTCTTCTATATCAATAAGAGTCACCACTACAAGGAACACAGAAATCCTGGTTTCTGTTAGCCAGCCTGTTTTGATGCAGGTTGCTACTGAGAAAGACCAACAAAGAGGTAATACTTCTAGTGTAACAGAGTAGAGACATAGATAAGAACTAGGTTACATCATGTAGGGTGTAAGTGTATAGAGCCTAGATTACATGGTAAGGGAGAAGGAGGCTGCACTGTCTCATACATACATTAGGTAGAGACTTGACGAGCTAAGTGCTGCATGCAGACAATCAACTTGTATGGGTTGGAAGACCCTCTTAATATCCTCAAGCTATGGATTGTTCTGTTCATGCTATGTTCTGGCTAGACACACTTACCCAATGACAACATGGAAGATCATAGCAATGCCACAGAAGCAAGCAAGTCAAAGTGCTACCACTACTCACTATAGTAAGAGAGAACTAGAGAGTCTACATAGCATAATAACTAACAGCTAGTCTTATTGCAGCAGCCATATGACACTAGGTCACGGTCCATCGACCCTGCTGTTACATTCACAAGTCACAGGCTTCCCTAATTGTTGCATGAATTAGACAATGTCTTTCCTCTAGTTGATAAGGTCAAGTTGTAACATGAGTCAGACAATGTTTTTATTCCAGTTGATACGGTCAAGTTGTGACATGAGTCTGACAATGTTTTTCTTCCAGTTGATAAGGTCAAGTTGTAACATGAGTCAGACAATGTTTTTCTTCCAGTTGATAAGGTCAAGTTGTAACATGAGTCAGACAATGTTTTTCTTCCAGTTGATAAGGTCAAGTTGTAACATGAGTCAGACAATGTTTTTCATCCAGTTGATAAGGTCAAGTTATAACATGAGTCAGACAATGTTTTTCTTCCAGTTGATAAGGTCAAGTTGTAACATGAGTCAGACAATGTTTTTCTTCCTGTTGATAAGGTTAAGTTGTAACATGAAATTCTCCAGTATTTCCCTTTCCAATATTAAGTTATCACATCAAATGAGGTAATGATATTGGCCTGGGGAGCATGAATTAAGTGACCTGTCTGCCGCAACAGAATCATTGATCCAGAGCTGATCAAAACCACATCACCTCCAATTTTTAAGCTCCCTGGTAACAATCAGTGTCAAAACAATTGGTAAGGTTACATTATCTATGGAGTGGATAATGTTTTTCTTTCTCTTGTTATCTGTATTTTTATTTTAAGTGCAAGGTTAATCTACCATTAAAAAAAATCATAATGGATGTTTAGTAGAGTTGCACAGTATTCTCTTTCTTTCTTTCTTTCTGTCGTTCACCTGATGACTACTAAAGGAATTGGTTGTCCTCTTCGCCATCTGTCCTCAGAGGACATTACGTGGAGGTAGATACGTGTGTTGTAGTTTGCAGTAGAACTGTACTATTTGTATCTTTCGGCCCAAAACATCCAACTTCAATATATTATTTTTGAGTACCGCATTGTCTTCCCTTTTCGATCCCTACTCTCTGGACATACTAAACTAGACAGGTTAGTCTTTTTCTGGAGGCACCACGAAGAGGTGGAGTAGGGTCTGGATGGTTCTGGTTCACCGATCCTGGCGCAAAACATCATGTGAGTCACTGACAGGTTCCAGTTGTGCTGCTGTGAGGCGTCTCTGCCTCCACACAGTATTCCAGAACTAGAAATCAAGCTTCAGTTGAGTCTGACTGCCTGTGTGAGGGAGTAAGTAGGTCAAGGGTCAATCTGCCCAGAGTGCACCAAAGATTGTTCTTTCGTCCTCAGACCTTCAGGTGATAGAAAAGCTTGGAATGTTTCATAATCCCGGTTGCAGCTAGACTGCCAAAAGGGTCTTCCAAGCAGGACAGGTTGTAGGAGACACTACCACATTATAAGAAGCCTGTGACCGAAACGTTTATAATTCTGTACTGTCTTGTTTTTAGTACAGCTGTTACATACAAGTTTTTATTTATTTGTCCACATTTTATGGAGCATTACAGTGGCCTTACATGATATTATATATTGGTGCCTACCACACACGATATTATATATTGGTACCTACCTCACATGATATTATATATTGGTACCTACCTCACATGATATTATATATTGGTACCTACCTCACATGATATTATATATTGGTACCTACCTCACATGATATTATATATTGGTACCTACCTTACATGATATTATATATTGGTACCTACCACACATGATATTATATATTGGTACCTACCACACATGATATTATATATTGGTACCTACCACACAAGATATTATATATTGGTACCTACCACACATGATATTATATATTGGTACCTACCACACAAGATATTATATATTGGTACCTACCACACAAGATATTATATATTGGTACCTACCACACAAGATATTATATATTGGTACCTACCACACAAGATATTATATATTGGTACCTACCACACAAGATATTATATATTGGTACCTACCACACAAGATATTATATATTGGTACCTACCACACAAGATATTATATATTGGTACCTACCACACAAGATATTATACAGGGTGTTTTAAAGTCGCAGTGCAGTGAATTTATACTCTCTAAAGAAAAAACGTCACCAGAAATGCGGTTAACTAATGCGTCACACAAATTGTAAAATAAATGGTATTATTCAAATATACTTGACTGCTATCGGCGAGCTTATAATGGGTAATGTTGGTATTAACACAATAAAGTTGTGCCTAAAGCATATGTTGAAAATGTCCACCACGGGCCTCAAGACATGTCGTGATTCGTCTTTCCATATTTGTGAAAACCTTCAGAATAATGTCTGGTGATATTTGTTTAATCTTGTCTACTATTTCAGTCTTTAGGTCATTAATTGTCTGCGGATTATTTTCATAAACTTTCCCCTTCAATGCCCCCCACAGATAATAATCTGGGGGTGTTAGATCTGGTGAACGAGCAGGCCAGATTCCACGTGAAATAATGCGATTTGCAAATATGCTTTCTAAATAATTGAGTGTTGTTGTGGCTGTGTGTGCTGTTGCCCCATCCTGCTGAAACCAGGATTCCATAATTTCCCGTTCTGTAAGGTGTGCTATGAACGGTTCCAGAATTAAAGTACGGTAACGTTCTGCATTTATTGTTTCATTAAAAAATATAGGTCCTATTATCCGCATACGACTTATAGCGCACCACACTCCGACTTTTTGATCGTAAAGCGGCACTTGATGAAATTCATGGGGGTTTTCACTGCTCCACAGCCAATTGTTCTGACTGTTCACATAACCGGATAAATGAAACCAGGCCTCATCAGTGAAAAAAGTGACGTCAAGGATGGCAGCGCCATGTTCATAAATAAAATTCTGAAACCACATGCAGTAGTTTAAACGGGATTCATAATCTCTTTCTTGAGTTGAGACACTTCAGTTAATTTGTATGGACGATAGTGTAGTTCACTTCTTAAAACCTTGTGAACAGAACTCTTAGATATTTGCACCTGTTGAGACAAGTGGTTTAAAGATGCATTTGGACTCATTGTAATTCTGTCTTGGAGTTCCATAATTTGGTCTTGTGAAATTGAAGGTCTTCCAGATCGGTATGCATCTACCACACTACCGGTTTCACGAAACTTTTTGATCAATTTTGTAACAGAATTTCGGTGAGGGACTTGTGAGTCTGGAAATTTCCTCACGAATTGTCTAATGACCTCATCCGTATATTTACCGCCATTACGAAAGACATGCTCAACCAGAAATACCCTGTTTTCAATCGTCAACACCATTTCCTTCAAGCAATGAGACAGTGAAAGTAGCGTAGTGCCCGTCCTTTACGTAAATAAAACCTTAAAGGAAGCAGCGGTTTGTTCATAAATGTGGTTTACAAAATTGTGGTACGTAGATGATGATTACGTCATTTACTGAATATTAGAAATATTCACTGCACTGCGACTTTACGAACACCCTGTATATTGGTACCTACCACACAAGATATTATATATTGGTACCTACCACACAAGATATTATATATTGGTACCTACCTCACAAGATATTATATATTGGTACCTACCTCACATGATATTATATATTGGTACCTACCTCACATGATATTATATATTGGTACCTACCTCACATGATATTATATATTGGTACCTACCACACACGATATTATATATTGGTGCCTACCTCACATGATATTATATATTGGCACCTACCTCACATGATATTATATATTGGTACCTACCTCAAATGATATTATATATTGGTGCCTACCTCACATGATATTATATATTGGTACCTACCTCACATGATATTATATATTGGTACCTACCTCACATGATATTATATATTGGTGCCTACCTCACATGATATTATATATTGGTACTTACCTCACACAATATTATATATTGGTACCTACCTCACAAGATATTATATATTGGTACCTACATCACAAGATATTATATATTGGTGCCTACATCACAAGATATTATATATTGGTGCCTACCTCACAAGATATTATATATTGGTACCTACATCACAAGATATTATGGTTATGGAAGGCCTGTTATAATGTGATTGAGCCATGATGGGCAATGAGGAGAGTAGAGAGAATAGAACGAATGTCAGAGAAAGAATAAAGGAATGCAAGAACGAAAATGAGAGGAAGGATAAGCCGAGGTCGACATAGAATGAAAAGAAGACTTAAAGAAATTAACAAGCATAAGTCGGGTCAACAAAGCCAGGTGCCGAAGACGTAACAAACAATGAAAACATCCACAAGAGACGACAGGTGTCTAAACTGAGCAGAGGAATACAAACAAATGTCTCCTCCGCGGACAAAAGAAGTTACGTAACGCAACGAAGGAGCGATAGACCCCGTACAAACGAATGTCTGACACTTGCTGATATAAGGTAGCTCTCACGGATAAACAATAGAAACATTTGAAGTTAAGTCGCATAAAGGCATCAATAATAATCAAAGAAGTCACCAACGCCGAGACCTCTTTATGACAAGCGGTGGGAAACGCTTTGAGTCACTCTGACTAGGAGATCAAAGAATCGCCGTAAGCTTTAATTATGAGGGGAGAGGCTTAGGAAGAGTGACGGTTGTCGACTGGAGGCCTATAGCTATAAGACCATAGACATACATAAAAAGGAGGAGCTAACAAAATACTGATGGTAGACAGAGGAATTATAAGACATGTATAGATAGATTCCCATGATGCCTTTTTAGCCAGGTGGGGGTGGTTAGACGGACATTAAAAAGCCAGGACTTGACTTGAAACGGGTACTCAGCCAGATTTTACTGAACTGGAAACAACAACATGAGAAAGGAACAAACAGATACCTGCTTCAAGGCAGGAGATAGAGTTAGGACTTGGACAAATGATATAGTTCGTTAGAGGAATTTAGTGATATGTTTGGACTTTGAAGTATAATAGTTGAAAGAAGTCCAAGTATAATAGTTGAAAGAAGTCCAACTGTGTAATTAGAGATTAAGTCAGGATACTAGCAAGTTCTTCAGAATCACCAGATAGAATTATGCATATGTTACAAAGAACACTATACGATCACGAAGTTACTGACAAATAATTATCGCCTGTCGGCTATGTCCAGTAACACAGTTTTTATAAGTGAATATATGAAACATGTTGAGTGAATCAGGGACATTGCCAAACTATTGTGAAACAGTTAGAAATCATCAATAAAGACTTTGTTTATACTTGTTCAAAAAGGATGATGAGTTATATGTGTGTGTCAATGAAAGAACAAGTAGTAAGTTAGACAAAACATCAGAAGACTGCCACAGGCCCTGGTATCACTGCAAACAAATTAAAATCCATTATTGCTCAACCACCCGCGCCAGTGGAATCATCCGAATTACTAACTCATCTCCCAAACAAAGAAAGGTAGCTGTAGTCCCCATCATAGCAGTCTCAGCACACGCTAAAAGACATAAGACGAAACCGCACAGAAAGGGAACACAACCATCTGTTTCCTGTCATACGATATCATCATACATTGTGAACAATTGAAATATTGAAACACTAATAAAACGGATGAAACACGCAGCTCACGGTATGCACAGAGCACTTTACTCAGTAACTCCTGCAATAAGCTGGACTTGGAATATGAAGAAGCTGCAACAAAGAACACTTTTCAGACATAACCTTTAATGGTTCCTGCCGCCTATCCACCATATTGACCAGAAGTTCACGTCTTCCCGAAAATAATGGTCGTCATATTTTTAAAAATGTATAGCGCTTGATGATGTTAGGACATTGTTTTTGACTCCAAATTCGAACATATGAAACATGATATTATATATTGGCTTCTATCTCCTGGACAAGTTGAAGGGTTAGGATGAGATGAAGGGAGACAACTATGTTGAAATTGGATACACTGGACAACATGTCTAATGAAATAGACCAGTGTAAGTTTCACTTTGATGATGATTCTTGCAATCAATGATCATATTAACATGTTTGCTAGTTTGTATTCTGAATTTGTTAACCCTACATTACGATACCTATCCATGAGTCACATTTTTTACGAGACCTTCGTCAATATTACAACCAACTAATTGTAACATTTAAGAAATTAGGTTAAATACAAAAATAAAAATTTTCAATTCCAATGTTAAGTCAGTCCTATTATATGGCTGTGAAACATGGAGAACAACAAAAATGACAAACATGAAGATACAGACTTTCATTAATGGATGCTTATGCAGAATAAAAGGATGGAAATGGCAGGACAAAATCACTAACATAGAATTATGGAAATGTACCAGTCAAATACCGTCGTTGGATAAAGAGATACAGCGAAGACGATGGCACTGTATAGGACACACACTGCGGAAGCCAACTGAGAGTATTACACAACAGGCTCTTATTTTGGAGTCCCCAGGGGAAAAGACAAAGAGGAAGACCAAAGAATTCTTGGAGAAGACAGATAGAAGCAGAGATGAAGATGATGGGGAAGATATAGAATGATCTTAAAAGAATAAATTGATCTTCAATTCATATTGAATGATCTTCAAGAAACAGAACGACTTTGAAAGTGTTTGTTGAAGACCTATGCTCCACAGGGAGCTGAAAGGTAGAAGAGAGAATTGTAACATTTGGAGTTAGAAAAATAATATTTTCTTTAAACATTTTGCTACACAGCTGTGTGTTTACACAAGAAGAGACACAGAAATCGGGCGCAGTAATCATTTCCTGGCTTAGGTTCAATTATTGGCCTGAAATCCTGGAGATGTTACTTGGTCTATTCACATTTTGACCATCATTCCAGCCCACATGTTCGGCTTACTCTTAGTGTCGTTCCCTGCCTATCTTGTGTTACAAAGGTTTGTTTGATGTCTCGCTGACAGCCAAAGACCTTTCCCCACTTCATAAGAAGCAAAAGAAAAGAAACAAATTTCTTGAAAGGTGGCCAAATTTATATAAAAAAAAAAAACAGCCCCGTTTTTATGATAGTGTCATACTTTTTTCTGAAACGCACGTTGGTGTTTAATCCAACATCAAAGTAAACAAATCCAACACTCAGGGGTAACCAGAAGTAATAACTGGAAGGTATAGGGGGGGGGGATGTTTGCCCATGGCAAACTGTGGAATTACATAAAATTTATTTTTTGAGGTCGTCATTTTACGAAGTATCGTAAAACTCGGGTTAAATCTGAGACTAGACAATGATTTGTGTCATATGTTTTTATCTTCTTGATTAGTGGGTCAGACACAGTCAATTTCCGCCAGTTTATGAGAGTGCTTGCACGATTCAGGCCAGTGAAAAAGGATGCACAAAAAAACAAACTAAACGACAGAGAAGAAAAACTGAAATGTAGGTGTCAACATTTTATTTTCAATTTTTCTCTTTCCTGTTTTTGATTTTCTATAGTTTTGATGATAGTGAAAATTGGAATCATCAATCTTTCTTCAATATGAGGAAGATCTGAACATCTAATTGCTAAGCACATTAAGTATATAAAAGTAAAGTGCTTCATCACGCCAAGTGGCGTATGAGTAAATATGGTGATAGTGACCATAATTTTTACAGACCTTTGGCACATGATTTTTGGAGTGATGTGGTAGGTATAACGCCCGTACCACTTAACTTTCCCAGAAAAGATATCCGGTACCCATTTAAGGCTGGGTGAACCTGGAAGCTGTAGATCGAGGATTTAACTCAACCTCCTGTCCTTAGCTGTCCAGTTCAATACTACTGAGCTATCATGGCTCCCACATTAAGTACATGCTGAATGGAATATCATTTGTTTTAAATCTGTTAAATGAACCAAAGAATAGCTAAATACATTATTCAGGCAGGAGTAAAATATACACTAAAACTATTTTATATATGTATAATGTATATATACGACTTAGGAGTTGTAGATTAAGGTGGCTGAGTCATTTAAGAAAAATGGCAAACATTCATATTCCCAAACAAATATTGTATAGCAAACTTAAGGATGGAAAGAGACCAAAGGGCAGACCAGTGCTGAGATATAAGGATGTTTGCAGGGCTTCCTTGAGTGAATTCTCTATCAGTGAAAGAAACTGGGAAAATCTGGCTGCAGATTGTAGCATATGGAGAACAAAAATAAAAAAATGGCACAGCATCTTTCGAAGCAGTGCTGATATCAAATTCAGAAGACAAACGGCGCAGGAGAAAGGAAATGAGCCCAGACACCATGAATACATTTTGTTTGTTTCTATCCAATATTGGCAGATTATCCACAAGAGAAGCTGTTCAAAAGGAGCAGCATCCAACATAAGACACCAATATTTTTACCAAACTATTGACTTATCTTGATTGTTAGCTACCAACCGTCTGTCAAGACGCCAATATACATATTAGGCTGCCTGACCTTTAATTTATTAGCCACTAATATTTATTTTTACAGTTTCTTTTTATATTTCAGTGGATGTCCAGCCATTCATATTTTTATTATATTGAGCCAATTATCTTCTTCATTTAGACATTTCTTTATACATTTATTTAAGGGTGAGAAAGTTGTATTCCCTTAAAGTGTAATACAGGAACTGTCATTGTGCACACAGTTTGTCATCTGCTGAAAGTAACTGCACACCTATGAGTTTGCCTAGTGTGCTGTCATTTTAAATCTAGCCACAATGAGCAATATTCACATATACTCGTAGCTTCAGGAGGTTGATTTTGATCCTTCCCTCATTGTTAGACATCACAAAGGACTTGTAGTGTGTTTCACCACCCATCTCTATTGTGGGTGAGATGTTTCATCTTATCTAATAAGTCTATTTTAATATTATATTTTAATACATCTCCAAAAAATGTTCAACATCATTTGGAAAACAGAGAAGACGCCTCATAAATGGAAAAAAGGAATCATTGTTAAGATCCCAAAAAAGGGCAATCTTAGAGATTGTAACAACTGGAGAGGCGTGACACTTTTGTCAGTTGCCTCAAAGTTATTCTGTAAAATCATCCTAAATAGAATAAAGGATTCAATAGATACAGTAATGCGCGAAGAACAGGCTGGGTTTAGAAAAGGGAGAAGCTGTCTTGACCACATTTTCACTCTACGACTTATATTGGAGGAACACATTGAAAAGCAAAAACCTTTTGTACTTAACTTCATCGACTTCAAAAAGCATTTGACAGTATTCATAGAGATTCTTTGTGGAAAATTCTGAAGCAATATGGTTTACCATCAAAAATCATAAATATTATCAAAGACATGTATGATGGTTACACATGTGCAGTTCGAACAGAGGAAGGACTGAGCGAATGTTTCCCAATAGAAACTGGGGTTAAACAAGGATGTATTTTATCGCCCTTGTTATTTGGAATTGTTATGGACTTCATAATGAAGAAATGCTGCACTGGTAATAAAGGCATCGAATGGATACAAGGAGACCATTTGGAGGACCTCGACTTTGCTGATGACATAGTTCTCATCAGCAGTCAGATAAAAACGATGCAGGAAAACACAAATGAACTATCATCAATAGCCAGCAAAATTGGGCTTGAGGTCAATCATGAAAAGACTAAAGTCATGAAAAGTTTAATTCCAACAAGTGACAAAATATACATGGAAAACAAACCAGTAGAAGAGATCGATCACTTTATCTATCTTGGAAGTCACATTGATCGAGAAGGGGATACGAGCAAAGAAATTAGAATCAGACTGGCTAAAGCAGCAATGTCTTTCAGAAGCCTTGAAAAGTTGTGGAAATCAAAACTCATTAGCACAAACACAAAACTTAGGCTATTCAAATCAAATGTACTATCAACCCTTACGTATGCGTGTGAAAGCTGGAAAACAACAAGAGATATAGAAACAAAGTTGAACGCATTCGAAAATAAATGTCTAAGGAAAATACTTGGTATAGAATGGAACGAATTCAAAACAAACGAGGAAATTAGAGAAATCGCCAATCAACCACTAATATCTTCAGTAATAAAGAAAAGACGATGGTCATACGTTGGACATGTGATGAGAAGAGATAATAATCGAATAGCAAAGCAAGCCCTCATATGGGAAACAACAGGTAAAAGAAAAAGAGGAAGACCCAGGGAGACACTGAGAAGAACATTGATGAGAGAGGCAAGAGCAGCAGGAATCGGCTCCCTGAATGAGATAGAACTGCTTGCACAGAACAGAGACAGATGGCGAGATTTGATAAAATATCTTTAAAAGAAAACTGCTAGAACAAAAATTCATATAGGAGAAGGTGTATCTTGGTCTACGCCCTATGGGCCGGTTACGGCTCGAAAGGTCAATAGATAGATAGATAGAATAAGTCTATACCTCAACATCAGCCACACTGGAAAGCTTATCAGAACAGTTATTACCACTTACACCTGCGTGCTCTGGCATGAAAATGAAGCATTTTGTGCAATGAAGCTGAAGCTGAATTTTTTTTAAACTAGACCTCCACAGAGACTCTTAACGACTGTCGTTGAACCCGCCAGTTGCAGGAAGAGCTAAACACCATCGATCAGCACAGCTGTCAACAAACATTATGAAATAATAGACATTGAAGGCATTCCAGCCAAAAATGCATAGTAGGAATACAAGAAGCACTTAGAAACATGACATTAGGGGAGGTCATTCAGAGAGTAAAAGGCAGCAAACTCTTTCTTCACTC
The DNA here is from genome assembly GCA_032433765.1 of Megaustenia siamemsis. Classification (NCBI taxonomy): domain Eukaryota; kingdom Metazoa; phylum Mollusca; class Gastropoda; order Stylommatophora; family Ariophantidae; genus Megaustenia; species Megaustenia siamemsis. The sequence goes on from JAVIAB010000050.1 coordinate 11,184,894, forward strand.
ACTGAAAAGCAAATGAGGAAGCAAAGAAGTCTTCTGGTGGTTTGTAACAGTGAGAGAGCAGATTTACTGCCATTGAAATCATCAATAATAAGAATTGTAATCAGTGATAAAAGCTTGTCATCACAGAGATGAGATGTCTGAGAAAAGTGCTTGGAGTGGCCACAAAAGACTGAATCATAAATTATATTATAAGAAAAAGAATAGCCATTGAGCCAATCCTAAGCTACATATGGAAACAACAAATAAACTGGTTTTCTCATCTAAAAAGAATGCAGTGTCGTTCCTTACCATACAAAGCATATATTAAAAGAGGAGAAGGGAGAAGAGCAAGAGGCAGACCCAGAGTAAGATGGACAGACAACATTAAAGAAACAGTACAAAATCAAATGACAGTGATTGAAGTTGTCAAAAGGGTGAGATCCAGAATTTTGTATCCCCCTCAATACCCGAATGGGTACAAGAGGAAGTGAGGAAAGAAATAATCATCGATAGGGTAGAGTTACAGAAGGCATTGAAGAATGTGACAGCAGTTTATGAGTCTATTGCCTTCAAACTGCAGGAATTTAAAACTGAATGTGGTATAAAATGAGAAATCATTCATGATAGGAAGTTATAGGCAAACTGAGAAATCATTCATGATAGGAAGTTATAGGCAAACTGAGAAATCATTCATGATAGGAAGTTATAGGCAAACTGAGAAATCATTCATGATAGGAAGTTATAGGCAAACTGAGAAATCATTCATGATAGGAAGTTATAGGCAAACTGAGAAATCATTCATGATAGGAAGTTAGTGATATATGTGCATCCAGTATTTCAGGGAAATAGTCAGTATACATACTCTTCATTATCTGCTAAAGGGTCCTGAGAACCAATGGGTTTGTCTAGAATGCACTAATGCTGATTCTTCTTCATGGTCATAATAAATGATATCAGTAATTAATTCTGATCTATGTTTATTTATGACACAGTTGCATTCAAAATGTATGATCTGGATGGGGATGACATGATCTCACGGGACGAGCTGCTGAATGTTCTTCATATGATGGTTGGAGACAACATCTCTGACGAGCAGGTATGTGCACCCACTTGTTACCCACAAACTTGTATATTACTCTAATACATGCGAATCAGTTGTTATAGATCTGGAGTTCTCAACCTTTTTTGTGCCAATGGCATGCCTGGAAATTGTCCGAAGAACAGTGAGCGCCAGTGTCAAAATTTATTATTAATAATGGCTATTAATATTAGCAGTGATCTCTGCAATATATGCCATTTTGGCATGCAAGGTTTCTGTTTTTGAGATTGTGGTTCTGCCCTATGTGCCGTCTTTGGCTCGAAAGGACAATAGATAGAGATAGATAGAATGAATGTTCATATCTAAAACACAGCTGAAACACTGGGTCTCTGCCACCACTTGTCATCATCATGTGCCATACCTGTTGGCATAGGCGATCATGTCCTTCCACAATCTTCTATCTATCATCATCGAGTGCCGTCTCCGCAACGAAGGTTGGCTACCATGGAGTGCCATTCTGCTCTGTCTCTTGCTTTGATGGTGCAGGTTGTCATAGGCTGACTTGTCCATCTTTTGATGTTACTCGTCCATATTAGTCTTGGTCTGCCTCTGCTACCTTGTATTTTTCCCTCCAGGATTACTTTTAGTAGGCTGTTGTGTCTTTTATCATGGCCCAAAAATTGCATTTGTCTTGTTTGAATTGTGCTTAGTAGTCCTCTTTTTATTTTTTGTTGTTTTAAGACTTCATCGTTTATCTTCTTCTATCTACAGTGCATCATATCAGTTCTGTTGTTAACTGTTTTCCATGCCATGACACCAAACTATCCAGAATTTTCTTTCTTTGTCGTCTGCGATCTCTCTTTCTTTAAATTTTCCAGTTGTAACCAAGTATTCCAACTTTCCTCTTCTCATAATGTGTCCAAAAAATGTTGATTGTTTCTTTCTGATGTTTTTAGGAGTTCCCTTATTGTATGGCCTCTTTGAGAATGTCCTCATTGGTCTCCACCATTTATATTTATCTAAAATCAAGATCATCTCTACTCAGGCCTTTCAAGATACTACATGAATTGAGACTATTTTCAAACTCTACTTTGCTCTGACCATTTGATGCCAATGGTTACCGTTTCTGTTTACTTCTTCTTCTTGCCTTCCTCATTTGCCTTTCAGTATCAAGGGGAGATATAATTTGTGGTCTTTTGCTCTTCTGTTCGCTTCTGCTGCTGTTATGTTCCCTAGTGCTTCTAATATTCCATCAATCCATATTTTTCGTGGTCGACTCTTGGGTTTGGTGTTCTTGCAACATTTATTGAAGGCTCGTTGTGTTGTGTTTTGATCACTTTGCCTTGCCACGTGGGGAAACCAGTTTATCTGTTTCTTTATATATTCTATGCGGGGGCTGTTCCTAGCTTTTTTCTCAGTTCTTCATTTCTGATCTTGTCTCTCAGACTGTTTCCTGTCATTCGTCTAACACATTTCATCTCTGTAGAGGTTATTTTTCTGATTGTTCTTGCATCTAGGGTTCAGGACTGGCATTAATGGCACAATGTTGGAATTAATTATTTTCACTGGGAAGGAAAAAAGATCAGTTTGCATCATCCTTTCTTTTCCTACACTCAGTCTGTTGTTCAAATGAATGCCAGACAATAAATGATGCTACTCACTGGAATGAGGCTGAAACTTACCGGGCACCAAAAAAACATGCGACAGGCGCAATGTTGCCCACGGGCACCGTGTTAAGAACCACTACTATAGATAAATATTTTTGTTTAGAAAGCCATATTCTATTCCAACAATTTGGTTTCAGAGCAGTTTCATAAAATGTTTTTGCTGAAAAACAATTACCATTACCTGTTCTTACTTGTTGATCATCAAGTCTCAGTCAGTAAAAGGAAGTGAAGGAGTTCTTTAGTCTTACAAATATTCTGCTCTTTCATACAGAAGTGAGCTTGAAGTTCATTGGACAGATGTCTACAGAGGAATTTTTACTTTCCTTTGAATCTGTTTCCTTTCAGCATTAGGGAAAACAGGGTGATCAGTGCTCTGACACTGAAAAGAACACTGATAAGAGAAGAAAAGTTGGCAGGCACAGAGTCATTGGATAAGATTGAAAATCTTGCCCGGAATAGAGATGTCTGGCAAAAACATGACAAGCCCTATGTGATTTCTGATGACACTGGAAGACTCAAGTCCAAGATCATCATCTACATTGAGTTATTTGCGGGTCATCATCATTGCACTCCGAACATGTCCATAGGTGCTCAGATCCCCTCCTCAGCAAGTCCCCCAGTGTCCAGCGACTGATGACTCCAGTTCTGTGTTGGTTGATAAGGCATCTTATATGCCCACTAAGTTTCTCATTTCTGGCTGTGCCCATCTTAACTCCCATCTCTTTCATCCAAAGGAGTGACATGGATTTGTGGTCGTCGAAGTCCTGTGCTCTTCCCACATCGCGGAGAGCACTGATGATGTCCGTCCGATCCATTGGTTGACCGTCCTCAACGACAGTGTCGTCATCTACATCTGCCTTTTTACCCCACGCCCTTGTTTTCAGGTGTTAAAGTCATCATCATCGAGTGCCTTCTCCGCAACGAAGGTTGACTACTATGGAGCGCCATTCTGCTGTGTCTCTTGCTTTGATGGTGCAGGTTGTCATAGGCTGATTTGTCCATCTTTTGATGTTACTCGTCCATGTTAGTCTTGGTCTGCCTCTGCCTCTTTTACCTTGTATTTTCTCCTCCAGGATTACTTTTAGTAGGCTGTTGTGTCTTTTAACATGGCCCAAAAATCACATTTGTCTTGTTTGAATTGTGCTTAGTAGTTCTATTTTCATTTTTAGTTATTTTAAGACTTCGTCGTTTGTTTTCTTTTCCTTCCATCCAATTCTACCTATTCTTCTATAGATCCACATTTCAAAGGCTTCAATTCTCTGTTCTGTTTTCTTGTCTAATGTCCAAGTTAAGTTAAAGTACAAATATCAAATATCAAAAATATTATGTGGGGCTGTGAGTATAGCTGCAAAGAACATAAGAAATAAATATAAATTGGTATGGAGCAGCCAAATTAAGAGAAGAACAAGATAAACTACAAGGTTTCAGCAAAAAGCCTTCATCAAGTATAACAAACAAAACTATACAGATTAAGCACATAAATCCAAGCCAGAAAACAAAAAGACAGTGATCAGGATTTACATATTTACAGGATTAACCAGACTATGTAAATCCTAGCTGTCTTTTTGCTTTCTGGCTTGGATATATGTGTTTAATTTGTATAGTCTGTTTGTTATAACTGATTAAGGATTTGCCACAACGTTGTAGTTTATCTTGTCTTTCTGTTAGTTTAGCTGCTACATACCATTTAATGTTTATATTATTATGTATGTTTATTCTTTGTTTATTTTGTCTAATTTAGGTTTATTGTATGTTTATTCTATGTATATTTTATGTTTATTTTGTTTATTTTATGTATGTTTGTTATATATTTTTTATGTTTATTTTGTTTGGTTTATTTTATGTATGTTTATTTTATTTATGTTTATTTTATATCTTTTAATGTTTATTTTATGTTGATTTTTTGTTTGGAGCATCAGGTTTTTCTAAGAGCCTGGTGGAGATTGTGTTACAAGTCCCGACCGTCTGTTCTGTTGTTTCTTAATATATCATTGAGAATATCATAGATAGCTATATGATTAATTAAGATATTTTGTATCATTGATAGCTAAATGAATTAATTAAGATATCTTGTATCTACCTATCTATCTATTGTCCTTTCGAGCTGAAGACGGCACATAGGGCAGAACCACAATCTCAAAACAGAAACCTTGTGTGCCAAAATGGCACATATTGCAGAGATCACTGCTCTAAAATCTATGGCGCTGTTTCCATAACAATACTTTTTACAATGACAGCTTGTCAAGCCATCTATCAACCTCCTTAGTCGCCTCTTACGACATGCCTGGAAGGTCACATTGTCACTATTCTTTACCTCCCTCATAATGAGGCCCCGGTAACACACGGAGTTCTTGTATCATAGATAGCTGAATGGATTAATTAAGATATCTTGTATCATTGATAGCTAAGTGGATTAATTAAGATATCTTGTATCATTGATAGCTAAATGGATTAATTAAGATATATTGTATCATTGATAGCTAAATGGATTAATTAAGATATATTGTATCATTGATAGCTAAATGGATTAATTAAGATATCTTGTATCATTGATAGCTAAATGGATTAATTAAGATATCTTGTATCATTGATAGCTAAATGGATTAATTAAAATGTCTTGAATGAGGCTTGAAAACAAAAGGGACATTTAAAGTTCATTAGACAAGTGCAGTGTGTGCCTTCATGTCATAAGACACAGGAAAATGGAAATTCTTGTAACTTGTGACTATGTAGAAGGAAAGAGAGACAAGGAAAATACTAAGAGAAAACTCCAGACAGCTTAACAGATCAACACAAAAAGAGATCATTATTATCAAGTACCATGCCTGCTGGCATAGGTGATCATGTCTCTCCACAACTTTCAAAGATTTATTTGGAATATTTTGTGTTCTTGTTTTTTTCTGTGATAAAGATTGTAGTAAAAATTCAATTTCTGTCTGTTTCCCTCTGCTTCTTTATCCATCATATTTTCGGTTGTATGAGAATTTCTAAAATGTTTGCCTCTCTGCAACTTCTTTTTCTCCTTTGTTTTTCATTTGCGATGTTCACATCTGTTATCTTGTATCATGTCAGCTGGCCAGCATTGCGGATAGAACAATTCAGGAAGTGGACTTTGACAAAGACAATTGCATTTCCCGTGATGAGTTCATCAAGGTAATAATTACTGTCAGTATTATATACTTTCTCATGATGAGTTCATCAATGTATTAATTACTGTGAGTATTATATACTTTCTCATGATGAGTTTATCAATGTAATAATTACTGTCGGTATTATCTACTTTCTCATGATGAGTTTATCAATGTAATAATTACTGTCGGTATTATCTACTTTCTCATGATGAGTTTATCAATGTAATAATTACTGTCGGTATTATCTACTTTCTCATGATGAGTTTATCAATGTAATAATTACCGTCAGTATTATATACTTTCTCATGATGAGTTTATCAATGTAATAATTACTGTCGGTATTATCTACTTTCTCATGATGAGTTTATCAATGTAATAATTACTGTCGGTATTATCTACTTTAATTTACACATTCTGTATCAGGTCTACGTTTACGTTGGACATGTGATGAAAAGAGATAATAATCGAATAGCAAAGCAAGCCCTCATATGGGAAACAACAGGTAAAAGAAAAAGAGGAAGACCCAGGGAGACACTGAGAAGAACATTGATGAGAGAGGCAAGAGCAGTAGGAATCGGCTCCCTCAATGAGATAGAACTGCTTGCACAGAACAGAGACAGATGGCGAGATTTGATAAAATATCTTTAAAAGAAAACTGCTAGAACAAAAATTCATATAGGAGAAGGTGTATCTTGGTCTACGCCCTATGGGCCGGTTACGGCTCGAAAGGTCAATAGATAATCTACTTTCTCATGATGAGTTTATCAATGTATTAATTACTGTCGGTATTATATACTTTCTCGTGATGAGTTTATCAATGTAATAATTACCGTCAGTATTATATACTTTCTCATGATGAGTTCATCAAGGTAATAATTACTGCCAGTATTAATTACTTTCTCATGATGAGTTTATCAAAGTAATAATTACCGTCAGTATTATATACTTTCTCATGTTGAGTTTATCAAAGTACTGTCGGTATTATATACTTTTTCATGAGACATTTATTAAGGCAATAATTATTTTCACTATCATATACTTTTTTGTGATAAGTTTATCAAGGCAATGTATTACTGTCACTGTTATGTACACTCTAATTTGTGATACCTTGTCACAAAGTTTGTAAAATCATCACCAATAACATAGGCACACACAAAGTTTGTAAAATCATCACCAATAACATAGGCACACATAAAGTTTGTAAAATCATCACCAATAACATAGGCACACACAAAGTTTGTAAAATCATCACCAATAACATAGGCACACATAAAGTTTGTAAAATCATCACCAATAACATAGGCACACACAAAGTTTGTAAAATCATCACCAATAACATAGGCACACATAAAGTTTGTAAAATCATCACCAATAACATAGGCACACACAAAGTTTGTAAAATCATCACCAATAACATAGGCACACACAAAGTTTGTAAAATCATCACCAATAACATAGGCACACACAAAGTTTGTAAAATCATCACCAATAACATAGGCACACACAAAGTTTGTAAAATCATCACCAATAACATAGGCACACACAAAGTTTGTAAAATCATCACCAATAACATAGGCACACACAAAGTTTGTAAAATCATCACCAATAACATAGGCACACACAAAGTTTGTAAAATCATCAGCAATAACATAGGCACACATAAAGAACTCCTTACATTGGGTCAGAGTAAAATTATTCATCTTATTGTAATTTCACTAGATAGAACAGTGTGGCCAAAATCATCTATATACAGAAACAGTAAACCCCATCTTCTTCTACCTTTTCAGCTCCCTGTGGAGTATTGGTCTTCAACAAACACTTTCAGCTCCCTGTGGAGTATAGGTCTTCAACAAACACTTTCAGCTCCCTGTGGAGTATAGGTCTTCAACAAACACTTTCAGCTTACTGTGGAGTATAGGTCTTCAACAAACACTTTCAGCTCCCTGTGGAGTATAGGTCTTCAACAAACACTCTCAGCTCCTTGTGGAGTATAGGTCTTCAACAAACACTTTCAGCTGCCTGTGGAGTATAGATCTTCAACAAACACTCTCAGCTCCCTGTGGAGTATAGGTCTTCAACAAACACTTTCAGCTTCCTGTGGAGTATAGGTCTTCAACAAACACTTTCAGCTCCCTGTGGAGTATAGGTCTTCAACAAACACTTTCAGCTCCCTGTGGAGTATAGGTCTTCAACAAACACTTTCAGCTCCCTGTGGAGTATAGGTCTTCAACAAACACTTTCAGCTCCCTATGGAGCATATGTCTTCAACAAACACTTTCAGCTTCCTGTGGAGCATAGGTCTTCAACAAACAATCTCAGCTTCCTGTGGAGTATAGGTCTTCAACAAACATTTTCAGCTCCCTGTGTAGTATAGGTCTTCCACAAACACTTTCAGCTCCCTGTGGAGCATAGGTCTTCAACAAACACTCTCAGCTCCATGTGGAGTATAAGTCTTCAACAAACACTTTCAGCTTCCTGTGGAGCATAGGTCTTCAACAAACACTTTCCAAGCCGTTCTGTTTCTTGCCATTATTTTCAGATCATTCCATGCCTTCCCCATCTCTTCATCTATGCTTCCATCTGTCTTCTCCATTAATATTTTGGTCTTCCTCTTTGTCTCTTCTCCTGGAGATTCCAAAAAAGGGCCTTTCGTGTAACACTCAAAATTGACTTCCGCAGTGTGTGTCCAATCATGCACCATCGTCTTCGCTGTATCTCTTTATTCACTGGTATTTGACTGGTACATTTCCATAATTCTATATTAGTGATTTTGTCCTGCCATTTCCTTCCTTTTATTCTGTGCAAGCATCCATTAATGAAGGTCTGTATCTCCATAATTGTCATTTTTGTTATTCTTCATGTTTCACCGCCATATAATTGGGCTGATTTAACATTGGAGTTGAAAATTTGACTAAACCCAATACAAGAACCAAACTATAGGTATTGCAGCCACCGAGAGGAAGCATTGGATAACCTGTTTCTATACTGCTCCACCCAGTGAACCTCCAATCCAGTATCTTCCAACTCATTCAGCCCTTGACAGAACACTCACCTCACCAACAGAACAACTTATTCTAGAGAATGACATACCCAGACATTTTCAACATTTTTATTTCCTTTGAGCTGTTACACAATGTGTTAACGAATATGATGCTAAGTACTTCCGGTTTGAAGATGAGATGGTCATGTTTGCATTCATGTTTACATTTACATTTTTTGCCAGAAAGATGGTTAATTCTATCTTTTCAATCCTGATGAGTTGATAGATCAGAAGATGATTTATCTTGCCAAAATGATTTCAATCTTGTTAATCAAGTTGTTGTCTGTAACATTCATGTATTGATTTTGATTTTTAAATCATCATCATCATCATCAAGTACCGGGCCTAGTGGCGTAGGTGATCATGTCTCTCCACAACTTTCGATCTTGGCAGCTATTTATCATTTCTGTTGTTGACCTTCTGCCAAGCCATTCTCTTAAGCTGTCTGTTATTTTTTCTCTTTGCTTCCCTCTATCTCTTCGTCCCTCAATTTTTCCAGTTGTTACAATATATTCAAGTTGTTCTCTTCTCATTACATGGCCAAAAAATGATGAATGTCTCTTCCTAATATTGGAAATTAGCTCTCTTTTTGCTTTGACCTCTCTCAGAACCTCTTCATTACTCTTCTTAGCTGTCCATGGTATTCTCAACATTCTTCTGTAAAACTACATTTGTACAGACTCCAGTGATTTTCTTGTCTGTTGTCCTATTGTCCATGATCCACATCCATATGTTAAGATTGGTTCTACATAACATTTAAGAACTCTTTTTCTTGTTTCTATTGTCAAAAATGGATTGCATAGTATCTTCCTCATTTTTTGGAAAGCTGGATTTTTAAACCATCCTTATTGATTGATGGATTCTAGATTAATTCTTAAACTTTTTCAGCCGTTTATTCTAATGTTGACTTCTGTTATTTCTTGTTTAAGGCCATGGAACACGTTGATGTGGAACAGAAGATGAGTATACGTTTCCTGAATTGATCTCCCGTACTGACATTCTCTGTATCAAGACAACACATTCTTGATGATTGCTGAAAATTGATGTTGCGTTAATGACAATCTACTTTTATTTCGTGTGCTTAGAAAGATGAAATATTTATTTTATATAAATGTATACCCTGACTTGGCCTTTCATATTAGCATTTTGTAAATAAAGTCAATGAATTCTTCATGGTTGTAATTGCTGAAACTTGTTAAATTAATTTCATTCTTCTCTGACAGTTGCTCTGTGTTGTCCTAACAAAATATAACACCTCACATTCAAGCTGAGTGCAATGTAGTTAAACTGTATCTCTAATATTCATATTTTAGTGCTACATACAACTGGTTGTCACTGATATTTTAGTGTTAAATACAACTGGTTATCACTGATATTTTAGTGCTAAATACAACTGGTTATCACTGATATTTTAGTGCTAAATACAACTGATTATCACTGATATTTTAGTGTTAAATACAACTGGTTGTCACTGATATTTTAGTGCTAAATACAATTGGTTATCACTGATATTTTAGTGCTAAATACAACTGGTTAGATATGTTAGTTGTCTCGCCAGATTGTCAAAGTCAGAAGTAAAGACTCTCTATGATTCTTCTGGGGTACATTCTGGGTTGATGACAGTTTTCACTTACATTTTTAAAAACATTTATGATAAAAACTGTCACACTCCACAAAAATCTGTCAAACTTTGAAATATATCATCTCTTAAGTTTTAATATTCCCACAATATCGGTAACACAATCATTTATTAAGCTGAAAAATTACATTTGTGCATAGTGTCACAAATTGGAACCACTGCCATAACCTACCAATGTTAAGAATGAGGGAATGCAGTAGACTAAATCACTATTGATGCTATAAAATCTCAAGAATTAGAGCTAAAAATGCCAATTTGAAGCTAAAATAAGCAGCCGTGCAATCTTGAGAGTTTTTAGCTGAGTTCTCCTCATAATACAAGAGGTAGGGTTCGATCCCAATCGACGACTTCCAGGTTCACCCAGCATTTAATGGGTACCCAATTTTTTTCTGGGAAAGTAAAGCAGCACGGGCGTAATACCGACCACATTGCCCCAAAAATCATGAGCCGAAGGTCTGTAAAATTTATGGTCACTAACACCATATTCCCTACGGCACTTGGCGTAACGGGGCACTTTACTTTTTTTTTTTTCTCTCTCCTCATAATGTTGAATACAGTGACTGATTGTGCCAGTTAGGTGTTGGATGATAATTCTTTTCAAATTGACAGTTCTGTTCGGGCGTTGATGTTGTTGTTATCCACTGATGTGCATGAATTCTGTTATGTTGCTTGGGGTAATAAAGCACCATGTGTGGGTCTATTTATCTTTCGTTTGCCTGAAGTATTGTAAAATCTGCAATGTTATTTCTTATATAAATTTAACTGTTTTTTGTGTGTGTGGGTTCTAGTAGATCCCCATAGTGTTTTGCCTGTAGTGTTGTATCAATGACCATGTACAGATGATCTATACAAAAGACATTATGTCCTGTTGAAGTTACACTAGAAGAATGGTTGAAGGCAAGAGTGCAATGGGGCTATAGTTTGGGAGGTAACATTGTCATGGACTGGCAATATACAATATAAAAGTCTGTCAGAGTTTACCATTATGGGAGGACAACTCTCACTCATTTGTCATTCAACCAATAGGAGTCATGGACATGGAAGTCTGCCAGAAATCTCCATATCTCCTCCACCAGCTGTCTATATCTCCTATGGTTGAACACGTCAAGCTAATTGAAGAGTTTTCTGGTTTTATTTTCTGCCCGCGGGCATTAGTAAATCTATAGTTGGCCATGCAGACCAGTTAGTCTGTTTGCAGAGCAACTATGTGGAGACAAACAATATTGATCATCTTTGGTTCACTGCTGATGAAGTCAGCTATGAGCTACTGACCACTTTGAACCCATGCTCTGCCATCAACTCCCATAAAACACTAAATTACCATAGCATATTGTTTGAAAAATGGTGGTTTGGAAATTTACCATAGCATACTGTTTGAAATATGGTGGTTTGGAAATTTACCATAGCATACTGTTTGAAATATGGTGGTTTAGAAATTTCTCATAGCATACTGTTTGAAATATGGTGGTTTGGAAATTTACCATAGCATACTGTTTGAAATATGGTGGTTTGGAAATTTACCATAGCATACTGTTTGAAATATGGTGGTTTGGAAATTTACCATAGCATACTGTTTGAATATGGTGGTTTGGAAATTTCTCATAGCATACTGTTTGAAATATGGTGGTTTGGAAATTTCTCATAGCATATTGTTTGAAAAATGGTGGTTTGGAAATTTCTCATAGCATATTGTTTGAAATATGGTGGTTTGGAAATTTCTCATAGCATATTGTTTGAAATATGGTGGTTTGGAAATTTCTCATAGCATATTGTTTGGAAATTTCTCATAGCATATTGTTTGAAAAATGGTGGTTTGGAAATTTCTCATAGCATATTGTTTGAAAAATGGTTTAGATCTAAATTATTAACAAATTTAAAAATGATGATTTATTAAAACGACTAAATTATTGAAGCATATTGTTTGAAAATGGTTGGTTTAAATGTTAGTTTTCCTCAGGTTGTTCAAAAATATTCTATGATCATTCCTTTACTCTTCAGACATTCATATTTTGTAACTACATTTGTTGCTTACCACAATTTATCTTTAGGATTGCAAGGCCTGTATATTTTGCATTTGTGATTTTTATATTAAAAAATGTATAACTGTGCATGCAGCGTTTTATTTTACTTGCTGTCCATGAGCTAATGAAACCATTTTAAGTATTGATGAATTTGTTCATTCAGAAGCGACCTTAACTGGTTTTTGGTAATTAAAACAAAACTCGTAAATAAAATCCTTGTTAGGATCATCATCACTACACATCAGACGAATCCATAGGTGCCTTGATATTTTCCCCCAAGAATCTTTAGAAAATCCAAGAATAATCCTGGCCCATGTACACGGACTGGGAGCTGCAATAGCTCAGTGGTTAGTGAACTGGACTGCAAAGGACAAAAGGTAGGGTTCGATCCCAACCAATGGCTTCCGGGTTCACCCAGTCTTAAATGAGTACTTGATTTTTTTTCCTGGGAATGTAAAGCGGCACGGGCGTAATACCGACCACATTACCCCAAAATTCATGGTCACTAACACCATTTAGTTTATTTTACCTCAGCCTATTACTCACTACTTCTGTGTGTTACCGGGGCCTCATAATGAGGAAAGTAAAGAATAGTGACACTGTGACCTTCCAGGCATGTCATAAGAGGCGATTAAGGAGGTTGATCGATGGCTTGACAAGCTGTCATTGTAAAAAGTATTGTTATGGAAACAGAATGTGCCATTTTGGCACGCAAGGTTTCTGTTTTTGAGATTGTGGTTCTGCCCTATGTGCAGTCTTCGGCTCGAAAGGACAATATATAGATAGATAGAACACCATATTCCCTATACGCCACTTGGCGTGACGGGGGGTTCTTTACGTTTTATGTACACAAACTCTGTCACACAGGCTAGGGTCCATGGTGTGGGTTGGATTTTGCTGACAATTTTACACGAGCGGCGGCCATATTTATGTTTTGTAAAATCCTAAACTTATTTAACTCTAGATTACGATACCATAAAAATTACAGCATCAAAATACTAATTCTTCAAAATTGTATAGTGCCGTGGCCAAACACTATTCCCCTGTAAGTAAGTACCTTCCTAATTACTACTTTCTGTGACCCCTGACTGTTGGATTTGTTTCATTTAGTGTTGGATTTTTTTTGTTTTTTAATTGCATGAGATATGATCTTGTATTAATGCAAAAAAAAAAAAAAAAATTGCAATTTTTCAACAAATTGATTGTTTTTCCTTTTTTATTTGTTGCTGTGACCAGGGAAATTTCCTCGGCCATTAGCTAGCATCAAACAGCCCTTTGTAACTCTGGAAATGATGTGAATAATACCATGAGGCAGCCAAACATACAGACGAACTTATGGCGGCTGTACAAATAGAAATTGTAACACGTCTGATCCATGAGGTCAAATTTCAGGTCATAAATCAACCTGAGCCAGGAAATCCGAGTCCCAATGTATTTCATAGTGTAAACACACAAATGTGTGTCAAAAGTTGAAATAAAATACTATTTTTAGAGCTCCTAATATTACAACCAAGAGGTAGTAATTTTTACTGCGGTATAGTAAACATGTGACCCATATATCTTAATCGAAGGTTAAGCCTTTCCTCCAGAATTTGAGGGTAAAATAAGGCAATAATTTAAAATAAACTTTTATAATTTGTAAACACTTTATAGGAATGTGGACCTGTATAATCTATTGAGTATAGGAATGTGGACCTGTATAATCTATTGAGTATAGGAATGTGGACCTGTATAATCTATTGAGTATAGGAATGTGGACCTGTATAATCTATTGAGTATAGGAATGTGGACCTGTATAATCTATTGAGTATAGGAATGTGGACCTGTATAATCTATTGAGTATAGGAATGTGGACCTGTATAATCTATTGAGTATAGGAATGTGGACCTGTATAATCTATTGAGTATAGGAATGTGGACCTGTATAATCTATTGAGTATAGGAATGTGGACCTGTATAATCTATTGAGTATAGGAATGTGGACCTGTATAATCTATTGAGTATAGGAATGTGGACCTGTATAATCTATTGAGTATAGGAATGTGGACCTGTATAATCTATTGAGTATAGGAATGTGGACCTGTATAATCTATTGAGTATAGGAATGTGGACCTGTATAATCTATTGAGTATAGGAATGTGGACCTGTATAATCTATTGAGTATAGGAAACATCAGAGAGGAAGCCACTGAACTATCTCACAGCGTATATCAAATGACATTAAATAGTTTACAATTTCAAGACAGATAATTCTCTCCAAAATAACAAACTAATTCCGGAGTTAATCAATTTAGTGGTTCTTATAATGTTATGATTTTATGGAAGAAATGTCAAGTTAGAAAAGTCAGAACAAAGTTGGCACTCCACAGATCCATGAATCAACTTTGTGTAACTCAACATTCTACTAGTATAAGTCAGAACAACCTACAGACACATGAATCAACTTTGTGTAACTCAACATTCTACTAGTATAAGTCAGAACAACCTACAGACCCATGAATCAACTTTGTGTAACTCAACATTCTACTAGTATAAGTCAGAACAACCTACAGACACATGAATCAACTTTGTGTAACTCAACATTCTACTAGTATAAGTCAGAACAAAGTTGGCAGTCCACAGACCCATGAATCAACTTTGTGTAACTCAACATTCTACTAGTATAAGTCAGAACAAAGTTGGCAGTCCACAGACTCATGAATCAACTTTGTGTAACTCAACATTCTACTAGTATAAGTCAAAGTCAGAACAAAGTTGGCAGTCCACAGACTCATGAATCAACTTTGTGTAACTCAACATTCTACTAGCATAAGTCAGAACAAAGTTGGCAGTCCACAGACACATGAATCAACTTTGTGTAACTCAACATTCTATTAGTATAAGTCAGAACAATGTACAGACACATGAATCAACTTTGTGTAACTCAACATTCTACTAGTATAAGTCAGAACAATCTACAGACACATGAATCAACTTTGTGTAACTCAACATTCTATTAGTATAAGTCAGAACAATCTACAGACACATGAATCAACTTTGTGTAACTCAACATTCCACTAGTATAAGTCAGAACAAAGTTGGCAGTCCACAGACCCATGAATCAACTTTGTGTAACTCAACATTCTACTAGTATAAGTCAGAACAAAGTTGGCAGTCCACAGACTCATGAATCAACTTTGTGTAACTCAACATTCTATTAGTATAAGTCAGAACAATCTACAGACACATGAATCAACTTTGTGTAATTCAACATTCTATTAGTATAAGTCAGAACAACCTACAGACTCATGAATCAACTTTGTGTAACTCAACATTCTACTAGTATAAGTCAGAACAACCTACAGACTCATGAATCAACTTTGTGTAACTCAACATTCTACTAGTATAAGTCAGAACAACCTACAGACACATGAATCAACTTTGTGTAACTCAACATTCTACTAGTATACGTCAGAACAACCTACAGACACATGAATCAACTTTGTGTAACTCAACATTCTATTAGTATAAGTCAGAACAATCTACAGACCCATAAATCAACATTCTACTAGTATAAGTCAGAACAATCTACAGACACATGAATCAACTTTGTGTAACTCAACATTCTATTAGTATAAGTCAGAACAATCTACAGACCCATAAATCAACATTCTACTAGTATAAGTCAGAACAACCTACAGACCCATGAATCAACTTTGTGTAACTCAACATTCTACTAGTATAAGTCAGAACAACCTACAGACACATGAATCAACTTTGTGTAACTCAACATTCTATTAGTATAAGTCAGAACAATCTACAGACCCATAAATCAACATTCTACTAGTATAAGTCAGAACAACCTACAGACCCATGAATCAACTTTGTGTAACTCAACATTCTACTAGTATAAGTCAGAACAACCTTCAGACACATGAATCAACTTTGTGTAACTCAACATTCTACTAGTATAAGTCAGAACAATCTACAGACACATGAATCAACTTTGTGTAACTCAACATTCTATTAGTATAAGTCAGAACAATCTACAGACACGTGAATCAACTTTGCGTAACTCAACATTCTACTAGTATAAGTCAGAACAATCTACAGACACATGAATCAACTTTGTTTAACTCAACATTCTACTAGTATAAGTCAGAACAATCTACAGACCCATGAATCAACTTTGTGTAACTCAACATTCTACTAGTGTTCTCTTTTTGCTGATATCCATTTCATGGCCAAGGAGTGAGTGGCAAGCAGTCAGTAGTTTACCTGCCATGTGCTGTCTTGTAACAATAACAAAGTTCATCTATTTTGTTTGTGGCCATAAGTTTCAGGATGTTCCAAGTCTGGTTCACACTTTTCATCTCTGTTCCCACTGTCTCTTTTACCATCCCTTTATGGCAGCTATTGTGATTATTTCTCATCTCTTCTCCAAACATTACAAGAATAGGGGAGCAGTCTCCCCTATTGTTGATATTAATGTCAAGTGCCTATTTTACAGCTTGGTCGACTGAGGTGTATTAACCCTGAAGTGAACATTAATATCTCATGAAACCAGCATGCCACATGAAATGTTTAAAATGGGAGGCAATAGATTACACCATGTTTTGTTGTTTTGATAAAATAAATTGGACAATTAATCAGAAGCGTAAATTGTTGATTTATTTTAATTATATTTTGATAAAGCAATCAAACAGGACAGTTACAATATATAAAACAGGGAGTCAGACAAGGCTGTGTTCTATCACCAGATTTGTTTTCACTTTACAGCGAACATATGAGATTAATTATCATCATGATGTGCCATACCAGTTGGTATTGGCGATCATGTCCTTCCACAATCTTCTATCCACAGTGCATTGTATGAGTTCTGTTGTTGACTATTTTCCATGTCATGACACCAAGCTATCCAGTATTTTCTCTCTTTGTCGTCCACGATCTCTCTTTCCTTTATTTTACCTGTTGTAACCAAGTATTCCAACTTTCCTCTTCTTATGATGTGCCCCAAAAATGTTGATTGCTTCTTTCTGATGTTTTTTAGGAGCTCCCTTTTTGTGTTGGCCTCTTTGAGAACTTCCTCATTGGTCTTTTTAGCTGTCCAGGGAACTTTCAATATGAGATTAATAGTAGACATAAAAGGAATTGAAGTCAAAAGTCACAACACAAACAATTTGCGATATGCGGATGACACAGTCTTAATAGCAGAGACAGAGAATGAACTACAAGAAATGATAGACATAGCAGTAAAAGAAAGCAACAAGAAAGGTCTCAGTTTGAATATTAAGAAAACAGAAGTAATGGCCATATCGAAGAAACAATCATCACCATCATGCAGCATAAAAAAATAAACAGGACAAATCTGAACCAAGTACAACGCATCAAATATGCGCAATAATAACATCAGATGGAAGATGCACCACAGAAATAAAAAGCAGAATAGCTCAGGCCAAAATAGCATTTCAGAAAATAAAAAAACGACTTATGCAACAAATATATAGCCAATTCTGATCTATGGAAGTGAATCATGGACAGTAGATAAACAAATGAAAAGATAATTAGAGGCCACAGAGATGGGATTTCTCAGAAGAATGTTGAAAGTTCCATGGACAACTAAAAAGACCAATGAGGAAAATCTCAAAGAGGCCAACACAAAAAGGGAGCTCATAAGAAACATCGGAAAGAAAATCAACATTTTTTGGGCACATCATGAGAAGAGGAAAGTTGGAATACTTTGTTACAACTGGCAAAATAAAAGGAAAGAGAGATTGCGGACGACAAAGAGAGTAAATACTGGATAGCTTGGTGTCATGGCATGGAAAACAGTCAACAACAGAACTGATACGATGCACTGTAGATAGAAGATTATGGAAGGACAGGTTCAATTTCCATCGCAAGGGTTGGGTGAGAAATTTGAAAAAATCTAAACTGTGGTTTCTTTGTGACAGTACACTCCCCTGGTCTGTGAGTAGTGAGACCTGATGTCTAGCTCTCTCATGTGGGGACCCTCCCCTTGTCTGTAAGTAGTGAGACCTGATGTCTAGCCCTCTCCTGCTCTGTAAGTAGTGAGACCTGATGTCTAGCTCTCTCATGTGGGGACCCTCCCCTTGTCTGTAAGTAGTGGGACCTGATGTCTAGCCTCTCATGTGGCAGTACCCTCCCCTGGTCTGTGAGTAGTGGGACCTGATGTCTAGCCGGTCATGTGGCAGTACTCTCCCCTGGTCTGTGAGTAGTGGGACCTGATGTCTAGCCTCTCATGTGGCAGTACCCTCCCCTGGTCTGTGAGTAGTGGGACCTGATGTCTAGCCTCTCATGTGGCAGTACCCTCCCCTGGTCTGTGAGTAGTGGGACCTGATGTCTAGCTTCTCATGTGGCAGTACTCTCCCCTGGTCTGTGAGTAGTGGGACCTGATTAGCCTCTCATGTGGCAGTACTCTCCCCTGGTCTGTGAGTAGTGGGACCTGATGTCTAGCCTCTCATGTGGCAGTACCCTCCCCTGGTCTGTAAGTAGTGAGACCTGATGTCTAGCCCTCTCCTGCTCTGTAAGTAGTGAGACCTGATGTCTAGTCCTCTCATGTGGGGACCCTCCCCAGGTCTGTAAGTAGTGAGACCTGATGTCTAGCCCTCTCATGTGGGGGACCCTCCCCTGGTCTGTAAGTAGTGAGACCTGATGTCTAGCCCTCTCATGTGGCAGTACCCTCCCCTGGTCTGTAAGTAGTGAGACCTGATGTCTAGCCCTCTCATGTGGCAGTACCCTCGCCTGGTCTGTGAGTAGTGGGACCTGATGTCTAGCCCTCTCATGTGGGGACCCTCTCCTGCTCTGTAAGTAGTGAGACCTGATGTCTAGCCCTCTCATGTGGGGACCCTCCCCTGGTCTGTAAGTAGTGAGACCTGATGTCTAGCCCTCTCATGTGGGGACCCTCTCCTGGTCTGTAAGTAGTGAGACCTATGTCTAGCCCTCTCATGTGGGGGACCCTCTCCTGGTCTGTAAGTATTGAGACCTATGTCTAGCCCTCTCATGTGGGGACCCTCCCCTGGTCTGTGAGTAGTGAGACCTGATGTCTAGCACTCTCATGTGGCAGTACCCTCCCCTGGTCTGTGAGTAGTGAGACCTGATGTCTAGCCTCTCATGTGGCAGTACCCTCCCCTGGTCTGTGAGTAGTGGGACCTGATGTCTAGCGTCTCACGTGGCAGTACCCTCCCCTGGTCTATGAGTAGTGAGACCTGATGTCTAGCCCTCTCATGTGGCAGTACCCTCCCCTGGTCTGTGAGTAGTGGGACCTGATGTCTAGCCCTCTCATGTGGCAGTACCCTCGCCTGGTCTGTGAGTAGTGAGACCTGATGTTTAGCCTCTCATGTGGCAGTACCCTCCCCTGGTCTGTGAGTAGTGGGACCTGATGTCTAGCCTCTCATGTGGCAGTACCCTCCCCTGGTCTGTGAGTAGTGGGACCTGATTAGCCTCTCATGTGGCAGTACTCTCCCCTGGTCTGTGAGTAGTGGGACCTGATGTCTAGTCCTCTCATGTGGCAGTACCCTCCCCTGGTCTGTGAGTAGTGGGACCTGATTAGCCTCTCATGTGGCAGTACTCTCCCCTGGTCTGTGAGTAGTGGGACCTGATGTCTAGCCTCTCATGTGGCAGTACCCTCCCCTGGTCTGTGAGTAGTGGGACTTGATTAGCCTCTCATGTGGCAGTACCCTCCCCTGGTCTGTGAGTAGTGGGACCTGATGTCTAGCCTCTCATGTGGCAGTACCCTTCCCTGGTCTGTGAGTAGTGGGACCTGATTAGCCTCTCATGTGGCAGTACTCTCCCCTGGTCTGTGAGTAGTAGGACCTGATTAGCCTCTCATGTGGCAGTACCCTTCCCTGGTCTGTGAGTAGTGGGACCTGATTAGCCTCTCATGTGGCAGTACCCTTCCCTGGTCTGTGAGTAGTAGGACCTGATTAGCCTCTCATGTGGCAGTACCCTCCCCTGGTCTGTGAGTAGTAGGACCTGATTAGCCTCTCATGTGGCAGTACCCTCCCCTGGTCTGTGAGTAGTAGGACCTGATTAGCCTCTCATGTGGCAGTACCCTCCCCTGGTCTGTGAGTAGTGGGACCTGATTAGCCTCTCAGATAAAAGAATGTTCTATGTGCACTCTCCACACATTAAACAAGCTTTGGCAATTGGAGATAGAAAAGAGTAGGATAAAAATGGCTGCTGTCTGGGTGAAATTGAGAGTAAAAAAATGTACTAAAAAATGTCAAAGCTTTCAACAACAAAAATGAGAGAGTACCTCTCAAGTTGGAGAATATCTGCATGTATGGAGATGAACACCTCAGCACATGGCTGATGGTGTAAAAATAGGAGAAAAAAAGTGATAACTCACACAAAATTCAGTCCATTAGGACATTGACAGAGATATAAAGCTGGCATAGGTAAACAAACTACAAAGGACAAGAGGTAGGGTTCGATCCCAACCGACGGCTTCCGAGTTCACCCAGCCTTTAATGGGTACCGGATTTTTTCTGGGAAAGTGAAGCAGCACGGGCGTAATACCGACCACATTACCCCAAAAATCATGTGCTGAAGGTCTGTAAATTATAGGGTCACTAACACTATATTTCCCTAAACGCCACTTGGCGTGACGGGGGTACTTTACTTATTTACTTTATAGGTAAACAAACAAAAACAAAAGGAAGAGAAAATGGATTGTTCAAGTGTTCCAAATTAGCAAAAAGATCTCTCGTACAAATTCGAAAAAGGCTGCCCCAGAGGTTCAGATTTTTTTAACGTAATCATTTATTGGTTTGTTTTTACTTTCCATGATTTCTGATTTATTTAGTCTCTTCTTTTATGTTTTTTGCTATGCTTTTTCTTGTGTTTTGACTTCTTGTGCTTTCCACCATATTTACTGCTGCTACTCTCGCTGTCCGAACGACTACGTTTCTGGGACATATCAAACTTGTTGGTACTGGGACCATCAATTAGTTCCACCGCTTCTGTTGCTGTTTCACTTCCGGTACGGCGGTCTGCAAATGTGGTCGTGACATTTGTGTTTATTTCATCTGCCGATGATTTATTTAAATTGTCGTTTTCTGCTTCTACAAATATTTTTATCTTGTCTTTGTTAGGTGATTGCGAATTATCATCATACATTATTTTAGATGACTTTTTACCTTGTTCAGTCTCTACCCACTGTGTTTGATCTTTCCCTATCCAACTACTGGGTCTCTCTTGTGATTGATCTTTGTGTCTATGTTTCTCCCCAGAAATTCTTTTATCTTTTCCCTTTGATCTTGATTTATCATCATCTCCCTCATAATCTCTTCTCCTTCTACCTCTCTCATCAGGACTATAATCTCTCCTCCTATCCCTTTCTCTACTTCCGTGTTTTTTATGACTTCTACTTTCACTTTTACTTTCAGGGAAATCCTGATTTGGGGAATCTATTGCATCTGACCTATTTCCAGGAACCAGAATCTCCATTTGATTAGAGATTACCTCTCGAATGATCTGGGGAAAAAATAAAAATAAATCAACTGTTAATATTTGTATTTTGACAGTGTTAAAAGACAAGTTGTTATGAGCACAATTCAAAAGATTCAGCAATCTCTTATAATAGGGACCTTTAGTTAATAATGAGTCACAGTCTAGTGAGTTCAAGTAGGCAGCAGGCAGGAATGCAACACCTGGTAGAAGGTATAGTTGAGACAAAAAATACATCATCTGGGATTATTTTTAAAAACTTAATTCCACAAGAAGTGGGTTCATATTTCACATCAATGAATTTACTTGCAATATTATTATTATATGATCTATATATGAGAGGGGAGCACAAGCGCCTGTGACCTGCGTCGCAATAGCAGGGTCGGCGCACCATTAGCCGACCAAGGCCTAACATTCCTACCTCCTCGTGGTCTCCCCTGGAAACAGTCTGCGTCAAAACAGGCTGGCTAACAGAAGCTGGATCACTGTGTTCCCCGTAGTGGTGGCTGTTACTGATATAGAGGACCCAGTAATGCAGTACCCCTGGGCTGGACTAGTAGTTTCCCAGCATAGCCTGGGACAGACAAACTCCAACCTCTCCAATAAGAGCCGGGAATGTCAAGAAAGCCATTACGACCCGCCACATCTAATGAGTCAAAGAGCAGCAAGCTCGTATCAACTCGTGGCAATCAGTCAATCAATCAATATATGAGATGGGAGCCGCAATATCTGAGTGGTTAGTGAACTGGACTACAAAGGACATGAGGTCAGGATTGATCATCTGACACATCGACAACTTCCAGATTCACCCAGCCTTAAATGGGTACCAGATTTTTTTCTGGGAAAGTAAAGTGGCACAGGCGTAATAACGACCACATTACCCCAAAAATCATGTGCCGAAGGTCTGTAAAAATTATGGTCCCTAACACCATATTTCCTATACGCCACGTAGCGTGACGGGGCTACTTTACTTTGCTTTTGTATATGAGATGTAGTAAAGTAAAAACTAAAACAAAATAACCGGGACTGAACTTCATATACCCTAAGCAGAGAGTAGTTATAACAGTAATCCCATTCTATGAGTGAGTAGTTAGATGAACACTGTGTATCACAGAATGTTTTCTTCTTCTTCTTCTTTTCAGATCCCTGTGGAGCATGGGTCTTCAACAAACACTTTCCAAGCCGTTCTGTTAAAAAAAAAAAAAAAGTAAAGTAGCCCCGTCACGCCAAGTGGTTTATAGGGAATATGGTGTTAGTGATCATAAATTTTACAGACCTTCGGCACATGATTTTTGGAGTAATGTGGTCGGTATTACGCCCGTGCTGCTTTACTTTCCCTTAAATAAATCTGGTACCCTTAAAAAATGCTGGGTGAACCGGAAGCCATCGGTTGGGATCAAACCCTACCTCTTGTCCTTTGTAGTCCAGTTCACTAACCACTGAGCTATTGCAGCTTCCAAGCCATTCTGTATCTTGCCATTTTTATTATTTTTAGATCATTCCATGTCTTCCCTATCCTCTTCATCTTTGCTTCGACATGTCTTCTCCAAGAATATTTTGGTCTTCCTCTTTGTCTCTTCCCCTGGTGATTACATAAAAGGACCTATCATGCTGTAATACACTTTGTATTTATGATAATTTATATCTTTGTACCTATCTCTGGTGACAGACAAGCATAAGGGTCACTTGTAAAGACCTACTGCTGACAGCTGCGTTCATAGAGAGAATTTATCTCTCTGGGTGATAATAATAGCATTGAAAACTGACCACAAAAAGAGGAAGAAGAAGATAATATTTAAATCAAAAGTCTGATAGTATCTAATTCCTAAGTACAGAGAGTAATGTTCAAAATAAGATCTGAAAATGTGTACCTCTGTATACGATTTCTTTGTGATGTGGACATTCTTGGCTCTATAACTTTGCCGACGTCGCTTCATGTCCCGCAGAGCTGCTAGCTGCTCTAGTTTGGAAGAAAACTGCTTGTTGTTCTGCTCATCCAGTAAACCTAACAGATGCAGCAGAGACAGAAATAACATCATTATTCAAAGTTATCACAGACCATTATTATTCAAAGTTATCACAGAACATTATTATTCAAAGTTATCACAGAACATAATTATTCAAAGTTATCACAGAACATAATTATTCAAAGTTATCACAGAACATAATTATTCAAAGTTATCACAGAACATTATTCAAAGTTATCACAGAACATTATTATTCAAAGTTATCACAGAACATAATTATTCAAAGTTATCACAGAACATAATTATTCAAAGTTATCACAGAACATAATTATTCAAAGTTATCACAGAACATTATTCAAAGTTATCACAGAACATTATTCAAAGTTATCACTGAACAACATTATTCAAAGTTATCACAGAACATTATTCAAAGTTATCACAGAACATTATTCAAAGTTATCACAGAACATTATTCAAAGTTATCACAGAACATTATTCAAAGCATCACAGAACATTATTCAAAGCTATCATAGAACATTATTCAAAGTTATCACAGAACATAATTATTCAAAGTTGTCACAGAACATAATTATTGAAAGTTATCACAGAACATTATTCAAAGTTATCACAGAACATAATTATTCAAAGTTATCACAGAACATAATTATTCAAAGTTATCACAGAACATAATTATTCAAAGTTATCACAGAACATAATTATTCAAAGTTATCACAGTGAACATGATATTTCAGGTGCTGTCACAGCATGAAAGGTAAGTTCTGATACAATTTTAAATGTTATCTTGCCTTCTGCTTTGTTGGTAATTCTGACTGTATTCTTCCCCTGCGTTTAACCAAAGTTGACTCCATCATTATCATCTGTCCTTAAATGAACATTATATGTAGGTATATGTTATCTTATTGTTTACAACATACTATTGCTCACTCTCTTGGCCAGACTGGTTAGTCTGTTGCTTCCTTGCTTGGCTAGACAGGTTAGTCTGTTGCTTCCTTGCTTGACCAGACAGGTTAGTCTGTTGTTTCCTTGCTTGGCTAGACAGGTTAGTCTGTTGCTTCCTTGCTTGACCAGACAGGTTAGTCTGTTGCTTCCTTGCTTGACCAGACAGGTTAGTCTGTTGCTTCCTTGCTTGACCAGACAGGTTAGTCTGTTGCTTCCTTGCTTGACCAGACAGGTTAGTCTGTTGCTTCCTTGCTTGACCAGACAGGTTAGTCTGTTGCTTCCTTGCTTGACCAGACAGGTTAGTCTGTTGCTTCCTTGCTTGACCAGACAGGTTAGTCTGTTGCTTCCTTGCTTGACCAGACAGGTTAGTCTGTTGCTTCCTTGCTTGACCAGACAGGTTAGTCTGTTGCTAGAGGCTCTGTGTAGAGGTGTAGTATAATATGGATAGTTCTGGTTCACCGTCTTGGCACAAACAGTCAGCAATTAGTTCCTGACCACTTTCAGCTCTGAGCCCATGATCACTTTCAGCTCTAGAGCTGACAAACATCTCTTCCATCTAAGAGTTTTTTACAGTACACACTGCACCTTGCCATGTGTGGGTAATATGGGAAATCTCTCATACAAAGCACTTCCATCTCCACTTTATGCATCCAGGGCCAAACATGGACACTCAAAATAAAGCAGAAGTGGCAGTTGATTACCATACAAATAGGGGACTGTGTGGTCTTGAGATACGATGTCTACCTCTTGATAAAAAAGTGCCAATTTAGAAACAAAATACAGGCAGTGGAAATTTTTCTCTTTGAATTGATGGTTTCTCTGTGGCTTTACCCTCACCTAATATCTAGGTAGTAAGATCCAATGATCCATTTCTCAGTTAATGGCAAAATACAGGAGATCACAAGAGTGTTCTGTGTATTTATCGGCCTTCCGAGCCGTAGAATTCGGCCCATAGACTTAGATACTCTTTCTCTGTTTCGACATTTTTTTTCTAGCAATCTCAATGCTTGCACAGATCTTTTATAAAATCTCGCCATTTGTCTCTATACTGTGCAAGCATCTTGATCTCATTGAGGGAGCCGAATCCTGCTGCCTTTGCCTCCCTGATCAATTTTCTTCTCAGTGTTTATCTGGGTTGATTCTGTGTTTACAAAAAAAAAAAAACCTCTGGCAGTTAAAAGTTTAAAGAGTAGCCAAAGTGGCCACTTCTTGCAAAATTATTCAGGAATTACAATTATATTTGTAAAAATCTGCTGAAGATTGATGTGTCAGACCAAAAGGAGCAAATGTCAGTGATTGTTGCAAATGAGCAACACTACACATTTATGTTCACTTAATGGGTGAATGCTGAAGATTGCCACAGAAATGAGATGTTTGAGGAAAGTGGTTACAGTGACCAGATCAAACAAAATTAGTGAGACCATAAGAGTTAAAGTCAGCACAGAACGAATCCTGAACTACAGGGAAAGACAGCAGTTAAATTGTTTGTGCATGTCTGTGTTAGTCACATCTCATATCTTTGTGTGTGCGTGTCTGTGTTAGTCACATCTCATATCTTTGTGTGTGCGTGTCTGTGTTAGTCACATCTCATATCTTTGTGTGTGCATGTCTGTGTTAGTCACATCTCATATCTTTGTGCGTGCGTGTCTGTGTTAGTCACATCTCATATCTTTGTGTGTGCGTGTCTGTGTTAGTCACATCTCATATCTTTGTGTGTGCGTGTCTGTGTTAGTCACATCTCATATCTTTGTGTGTGCATGTCTGTGTTAGTCACATCTCATATCTTTGTGTGTGCATGTCTGTGTTAGTCACATCTCACATCTTTGTTTGTGCATGTCTATGTTAGTCACATCTCATATCTTTGTGTGTGCATGTCTGTGTTAGTCACATCTCATATCTTTGTTTGTGCATGTCTATGTTAGTCACCTCTCCTATCTTTGTTTGTGCATGTCTGTGATAGTCACATCTCATATCTTTGTTTGTGCATGTCTATGTTAGTCACCTCTCCTATCTTTGTTTGTGCATGTCTGTGTTAGTCACCTCTCATATCTTTGTGTGTGCATGTCTGTGTTAGTCACATCTCATATCTTTGTGTGTGCATGTCTGTGTTAGTCACCTCTCCTATCTTTGTGTGTGCATGTCTGTGTTAGTCACCTCTAGTGACTCAGGCAGATGGTGCTCGTAAACCTGGGAGGGCCGACCATCTAAGGGCAGAATCCCCCTACAGAAAAGATCATCTGCTGCCTTGCAGGAAGATTGGGAACAATCAAAGGCTAAGGAATGCAAACCTGATTAAATTCTGGCTGAAATCGGATGTACTGGGCCACTGGCGCAGAACACAGTGCGACGTTTTAACGGGTGTTCAATCAGAGTGGATCTGGCAGACTCTAATTGTGATGTTCTGTCTGTGGGGGCGATCAACACACTTAACATGACAGCTGACTTCATGTGAGAGTCTGGAATCCTACTCTGATTGAGTCCTGATCACAGAGAGAGAGAGAGAGAGAAATTGTTTGCTCATGTGATAAGAATGCTTGGTGATTCTACCATACAAAGTATATAACCTGAAGAGGTGAATGAAACAGAGCCTAAGACAGTCCTGGAGATGGAGTTCCATCAAGGAAACTTTACAACAGCATCAAATGACAATGCTTGAGGCTACTTAAACAGCATGAACTAGAATTTCGTAACCCTCTCAACACCCAAAAGGATGTCAGAAAAAAGAAAAGAAAAAGCGGCAGATTATAAAGATGTTCACACATACCTTTCTTAACAAGGCTGCTCCAGTCGGTGAAGAGAAGCTCATCAGTTCGATCAACAGGGATCACTTTCCCTGCTTCATGCGATTTCTTGACAACATGGTTGTAAACAGCAAGCCTGTCCTCTTGTGTCAGCATTTTGTTCTCATCTATGTAGCTGACTGGCATCGTCCTGTGTCCCGTGTACACTGGACATCAAATAAGAGAGTGGTCTCAGAAAATCTAATTTCAACATTCTCAAACACTTATTCTTCATCAAAGTAAATGAATCTACAAATG
Source organism: Megaustenia siamemsis (assembly GCA_032433765.1). Classification (NCBI taxonomy): domain Eukaryota; kingdom Metazoa; phylum Mollusca; class Gastropoda; order Stylommatophora; family Ariophantidae; genus Megaustenia; species Megaustenia siamemsis. Next base: position 11,212,823 of record JAVIAB010000050.1, read on the forward strand.
TGCCACCATGTTAAAAATATAGAAGGCAGATCTTGAATTATTAATTTCTTATCTACAAATGTGCCACCATGTTAAAAATATAGAAGGCAGATCTTGAATTATTAATTTCTTATCTACAAATGTGCCACCATGTTAAAAATATAGAAGGCAGATCTTGAATTATTAATTTCTTATCTACAAATGTGCCACCATGTTAAAAATATAGAAGGCAGATCTTGAATTATTAATTTCTTATCTACAAATGTGCCACCATGTTAAAAATATAGAAGGCAGATCTTGAATTATTAATTTCTTATCTACAAATGTGCCACCATGTTAAAAATATAGAAGGCAGATCTTGAATTATTAATTTCTTATCTACAAATGTGCCACCATGTTAAAAATATAGAAGGCAGATCTTGAATCTTTAATTTCTTATCCACAAATGTGCCACCATGTTAAAAATATAGAAGGCAGATCTTGAATCTTTAATTTCTTATCCACAAATGTGCCACCATGTTAAAAATATAGAAGGCAGATCTTGAATGATTAATTTCTTATCTACAAATGTGCCACCATGTTAAAAATATAGAAGGCAGATCTTGAATTATTAATTTCTTATCTAGAAATTTGCTTAAAAAGATAAAATACAAAATATTTTTTTTTTTCCTTCTCCAGCTTGTACCTATGGCAATGTCCCTTAGATTCTAGGAACTGAATTTTGTGTGTTAATCCATTTTTCCCAGGCAGTCATGTGCACTGGGGTCCCTTGCTACACAGGCAGATAGCTCCATATTAGAGGTACTCATATTTTTGACATTTCAAACTGGGTCTCGCTGGTGAGACCAGAGGTGGTTGCCACAGAGAGAAATCAGAAATAAAAACCTCAACTGGTGCAGCTGGAATCTGAACTCACATCCTCTCTGTCTCAAGACCGGCGTCTACCCTCAAGACCAACCAATCCCCCAACCTCCAGTTCTTGTTTCCTATTATGTGTATGGATGGCTTTACAAACAATTTAGATTACAGTATGTTGATTTCTTTTTATCTATGTATGGCTCTTGAAATCTGCATTTATAGAAAATGGGATGAAAACAAATAAGGAAGTTTGAAACAACTGAAAATGAAGAAAGAACTAATTAGCAACATATACAAACAAGATCAATAACATTTTTAGGACTTGTATAGAGACATAAAGTAAAGTAAAGTACCCTCGTCATGCCAAGTGGCGTATAGGGAAATATGGTGTTAGTGACCCTATATTTTACAGACCTTCAGCACATGATTTTTGGGGCAATGTGGTCGGTATTATGCCCGTGCTGCTTTACTTTCCCAGAAAAAAATCCGGTACCCATTTAAGGCTGGGTGAACCCGGAAGTCATCGGTTGGGATCAAACCCTACCCCTTGTCCTTTGTAGTCCAGTTCACTAACCACTGAGCTCCTATAGAGACATAGTAATTTACTAAAAGTTATCCTGGAGAGGGAATATAAAGTAAATGAAGCAGAGGAATACAAAGATTAAAGTGGATTGACATCAAGTGATGGACAGATGAATGTATGAAAGTGCTCATCATAAAAGACAAGAGATGGAATGAAATAGTGTTTCATGGTAGCCAACCTTTAATAGAGAGATAGCACAAGATGATGATGATGAAATGGTCTATATCTGGAAGACAGGTGATAACAAATTGATTCTTTTTTATCTATAGATAGTTAACCAAAAAAATTAAAGGTTCTCTGCATGCTTCCACAGCCATACAAGGAATATGGTATTGGTGACATATTCCCACGACCAATGTGGTCAGCATCACTCCAAGCTACTCTTACTTTCTAGAAAAATCTCTGCTACCCAATTTTAAGGGCTGGGTGAACATCAGTGCCTTGCCAATTTGAAAAAAAATTGTCACTTATCTATGTATGGCTTTATTTAAAATCTTTTTGACTGTTGACTCATTTCTCTTGTCTATTATCTATGTATGGCTTTATTTAAAATCTATTCAAATGTCGACTAATTTCTCTTGTCTATTATCTATGTATGGCTTTATTTAAAATCTATTTGACTGTCGACTCATTTCTCTTGTCTATTTTCTATGCATGGCTTTATTTAAAATCTATTCGACTGTCGACTCATTTCTCTTGTCTATTATCTATCTATTGACCTTTCGAGCCGTAACCGGCCCATAGGGCGTAGACCAAGATACACCTTCTCCTATATGAATTTTTTTTCTAACAGTTTTCTTTTAAAGATATTTTATCAAATCTCGCCATCTGTCTCTGTTCTGTGCAAGCAGTTCTATCTCATTGAGGGAGCCGATTCCTGCTGCTCTTGCCTCTCTCATCAATGTTCTTCTCAGTGTCTCCCTGGGTCTTCCTCTTTTTCTTTTACCTGTTGTTTCCCATATGAGGGCTTGCTTTGCTATTCGATTATTATCTCTTCTCATCACATGTCCAACGTATGACCATCGTCTTTTCTTTATTACTGAAGATATTAGTGGTTGATTGGCGATTTCTCTAATTTCCTCGTTTGTTTTGAATTCGTTCCATTCTATACCAAGTATTTTCCTTAGACATTTATTTTCGAATGCGTTCAACTTTGTTTCTATATCTCTTGTTGTTTTCCAGCTTTCACACGCATACGTAAGGGTTGATAGTACATTTGATTTGAATAGCCTAAGTTTTGTGTTTGTGCTAATGAGTTTTGATTTCCACAACTTTTCAAGGCTTCTGAAAGACATTGCTGCTTTAGCCAGTCTGATTCTAATTTCTTTGCTCGTATCCCCTTCTCGATCAATGTGACATCCAAGATAGATGAAGTGATCGATCTCTTCTACTGGTTTGTTTTCCATGTATATTTTGTCACTTGTTGGAATTAAACTTTTCATGACTTTAGACTTTTCATGATTGACCTCAAGCCCAATTTTGCTGGCTATTGATGATAGTTCATTTGTGTTTTCCTGCATCGTTTTTATCTGATTGCTGATGAGAACTATGTCATCAGCAAAGTCCAGGTCCTCCAAATGGTCTCCTTGTATCCATTCGATGCTTTTATTACCAGTGCAGCATTTCTTCATTATGAAGTCCATAACAATTCCAAATAACAAGGGCGATAAAATACATCCTTGTTTAACCCCAGTTTCTATTGGGAAACATTCGCTCAGTCCTTCCTCTGTTCGAACTGCACATGTGTAACCATCATACATGTCTTTGATAATATTTATGATTTTTGATGGTAAGCCATATTGCTTCAGAATTTTCCACAAAGAATCTCTATGAATACTATCAAATGCTTTTTTGAAGTCGATGAAGTTAAGTACAAAAGGTTTTTGCTTTTCAATGTGTTCCTCCAATATAAGTCGTAGAGTGAAAATGTGGTCAAGACAGCTTCTCCCTTTTCTAAACCCAGCCTGTTCTTCACGCATTACTGTATCTATTGAATCCTTTATTCTATTTAGGATGATTTTACAGAATAATTTTGAGGCAACTGACAAAAGTGTCACGCCTCTCCAATTGTTACAATCTCTAAGATTGCCCTTTTTTGGGATCTTAACAATGATTCCTTTTTTCCATTTATGAGGTGTCTTCTCTGTTTTCCAAATGATGTTGAACATTTTTTGGAGATGTATTAAATTATGGCTATCAATTGCCTTGAGGATCTCAGCTGTTAACTTATCCTCTCCAGCAGCCTTGTTATTGGTCATTAGCTTTAAGGTGGTTTCTATTTCACTCAAGGTGAAGTCATCTAAATTTACATCTAATTCTGCTGCTGGTGTTTCAGCTTCAAAATCTATTAAACTGTGAGGTAGTGGACGGTTAAGAATTTCTTTGAAGTGTTCCGCCCAACGGGCTTTTATGTCTGCGCTTGTTGTTAGCATTAATCCAGATTTGTCTAGAATTGGTGTTCCACTGGATGTATAGGTGTTTGTCAGCATCTTTTGTACAGTATAAAGAGTTCTGCTGTCTCCTGTAATTGCAGCTGTCTCTGCTTTCTCTGCCAAGTTGTCTATATAAGCTCTTGTATCTCTTCTTGCCGAACTTTTCACTTTGTTGTCTAATTCTTTGTATGTTGCTTTTGCCAGAACCTTTCCAAGATCTGTCTTTACATTAGTCATGGCTCTCTTCGCTTCTCTTCTTTCTTTGATGTATTTCCATGTGGTGTCTGAGATCCAAGCTCGTTTTTCCATTTTCTTCAGTCCAGCACTTGCTTCTGCTGCTGTCATTAGTATTTTGCTCTGTGAGTCCCACATTTCATTGATATCTAAGTCTATTTCACCAAGTGCTGAATAACAATTACTTAGCTCTATGTTAAACTTTTCCTTTATTGCTTCATCTTTCAGTTTATGACTATCAATTTTATGTGTAATTGACCTCTTCTGTTGGTTTCTAAATTTTAATCTTATTTTCCCAATGCACAGGTTGTGGTCACTATTAACATCAGCACCTCTGTATGCTCTTACATCTATTAATGATGATCTGAATTGTTGTTTAATACATAGGTGGTCAATTTGATTTGATGTTCTATCATCAGGAGATATCCATGTTGTTTTGTGGATATTTTTATGTGGAAATAATGTCCCACCTATAACTAAATTTTCTATTAAACATAATTCTATTAATCTTTCTCCATTCTGACTTGTTGTATTACAGCCTTCTCTCCCCATCACATGTTCCACTCCTGCGTTATCTTGTCCTACTTTGGCGTTGAAGTCTCCCATTACAATTAAAAGATCGTGTTTTGGTATTTTGTTTATAAGTTGTTGCAGTTGGTTATAAAAATCATCCTTAACTTCATCATCAGCTTCGTTAGTAGGCGCATAACATTGAATAATTGAAAGTCTTCCATGTTTTGTTTTGTATCGTGTTCGTATCAGACGGCTATTTACCGGTTCCCATTCTAATAAACTTCTTGCAGCTTTGTCTGTCATCATTATGCCTACTCCTTCACGGTGTTTTCCATCTTCCCTTCCAGAAAAAACTACTATTTTATTATCAATAGATCTCCTACCTGTTCCAGGCCAGCGCATTTCGCTTAATCCTAAAATATCTAGATCGTATCTGTCCATCTCGCTCGCGACCTGTGCATGTTTCGTCGGAGCGGCCATTGTTCGCACATTCCAGAATCCTATTTTTGTTGTTGTTTTAGGGCCGAAAAAACTATCTACTGCTAATTTACACATTCTGTATCAGGTCTACGTTTCATTAACAACATCGTTTTTACGATAGCGGCTTGTTAAACCTCTGATCAACGGTTCTATACCAAGCCGGAGAAAAATAATTCCTCCATTTTGGAAACAACCGGAAACCTCCTATTATCTATGCATGGCTTTATTTAAACCGGAAACCTCCTATTATCTATGCATGGCTTTATTTAAAATCTATTTGACTGTCGACTCATTTCTCTTGTCTATTTCTGTCACAGCTAACCCTAACTTACACTAACTCTAAAATTCTTATTTCACCTTGGACATAAATCCAGAAATTCAAAGACTGGGACAAACATGGCATCTACAAGACTTCAGGTAGCTAGACTAGAGTGTTTATTACTTTCTATTTGTGAGAACTGGCTTCAGTATTTACCTTGTCCATTCTGCACACAGTGGTCCCAGATGATTTTGTTTAATGATTTTTCATCTGTAAATTACAATGAAATAAAAGAAGAATAAGTTAAGGAAATACATATAACAACATATAACAGTCTTGGTTTGTAAATCCCGTAAGTGAAATGTAAGCATCAAATTAATTTAAAAGAAGTTATAATTATCCAAAAATTAAAATAAATTATTGTAACTTTTATTGGTCATTTCCCAAACTAAAGTATTTTCTTGTATGTTTCTTTCTTACCCATGGCCTTGTCAGCACTGAGATAAATATTTGTATTTGCATTATTAACATTTTATATAGACTGATACAGCAAGACTGTTGAGGGTACAGAAAGTTGTCATCATATTCTATTCTATGGAATCTGTTTCACTGCAGTCAGGGTATCCCCCATATCCGCTCCACCGCCAGTCTCAGCATTTCTCGAAGCATATGCAGACTGATTGTTCCTGTAAGATGTTGATTACAGATACATCTGCTTTTCCCACTAAGCTCTCCGGATTGAGGGGAGCCGCAATAGCTCAGTGGTTAGTGAACTTGACTACAAAGGACAAGTGGAGGGTTCAATCCCAACCGATGGCTTCCGGTTCACCCAGCCTTTAACGGGTACTCGATTTTTTTTCTGGGAAAGTAATGCAGCACGGGTGTAATACCGACCACATTACTCCAAAAATCATGTGCCGTGGGTCTGTAAAATTTATGGTCACTAACACCATATTCCCTATATGCCACTTGGCGTGACGGGGGTACTTTTTTTTTTAACTACTTCGGACTGACCAGATCCCTTTTCCACCTTTAGACTCCTCAGTTTCTTAAAATATACATCATTGTCCCACCCATTCTCCTCCTCTTCTCTTAAGGTGTAAAGGACATATTTGGCGATATCCTCTTTGTCCAGAGTAAGGCCACACTCAGTGCCAGGGAGCTTATTAACTATTTCATTGCCAATGTACACCAGCATGCCCTGGACAGTACAGCCATGTTAACAGTCACTTTAGTCATCTATGAGCTGCATCCACTCCTCCCACAGACACTGTCTGTCAATCTTCTTCAGCATACTTTGTGAATCAGTTACCAAGACTGTGATCCAAACATGTTATTGCCACTGTTGCTGCTTCTATCTCCATTCTCATGATGGACACTGTAATGCTGCACTTGCCAGATTCCCTAGCCACTTCTTTGTCATGTTGGAATGCCACAAAACCCCAACCACTGCGCTGTCCATGGGATACAGAGCCATTCGTGTAGATGGCGGGGTCCGGAGGTGATGGCACTTTTTTAATGGATTCCCTTATTACGACCTCGGTAGCTCCACAGGCCCAATTGTGAGACTCCCTGCTGAGCTGAAAGATTACTTTGGTTAGCCGATTTTTTCTCTGCTGTTACTTCTATCCAATCCTTGCCAATCCTAATGTCATTCACATCACATACTCTCCTTATGGACTCCTCTGCCTGGCCATCCAGAACTATCCATGCTTGAGGCACCTTCTCTTGGTCGCACCCAACTCTGAATGGAAAGATTGATTTATGTTCCTTATGACGTTTAAATAAGCCTGGACCTGACCAGATCTATGCTGCACTCTAATGCTTGGTAAGTCAATTAAGTACCTCACTGAACGGAAAGGTGTATCCGAGAACTGCCCAGATTGACAAATTAATAATGTACACATCCATACCGTCACTGCAGTAGACACTTCCAGGCTTGTTCTGACCTCATCAGTCATCTCCAAACTCTAATAGAAAAGTAATGACAGCATGGTGTTCAGTGGAAGGGTCTGTTGATATTGAAGACCTCGTATTGTAGTAACTGAAGTAAAGGTATCAAGACGCACCAGGATGCATAGAGAGAAGCTGACCAAGCTCTGGACGGCAGGGAAGTGACCTTTTTTCTTTTATTTCCTTTCTTGAGTATCTTGCATCTTATCGCCATGTAGTTAGATTGGTGTATATATCTATATATTTGTGTTCTTTGTTGTTCCAGCTGAAGGCCTACTTGGCCAGAATGTCGACTTTTATTTTGTTACTCACCTATGTAAAGCTGTTACCATATCACATTTTTTCTTCTTTTAAAAAAATTATTGTTGGTGGTGTCTGTTGATATAGAAGACCTAGTATTGTAGTAACTCTAGGATGGTGATGATGGGATCTGTTGATATAGAAGACCTAGTATTGTAGTAACTCTAGGATGGTGATGATGGGATCTGTTGATATAGAAGACCTAGTATTGTAGTAACTCTAGGATGGTGATGTCTGTTGATATAGAAGACCTAGTATTGTAGTAACTCTAGGATGAACAAGCTTCAATTTTTTAAGCAGAACCAGGGAAATCAGGAAATCCATTGCAGTGGCCACATCAACCACCTGGATCTAAGAGCTAATGGCCTGTGTCGACTCCATTGCATTCAATCATCATCATCTGCACTAAAAGGACCAACAATATATATTTACTTTTCGTTGTATTAAATATGAGTGTTTTACTTGTTATGTTCTTGTAGAACATGTTTTGTGTAACATCAAACATTATTTTCACGTTCCTTTAACGTATAACTGTAAGCATATATTTTTTTTTTGGCATCCTGTGATACGAATGTGAAATTTGATTTTGTGAGAAGGAATATCTACGACAAATCATTTCACTTCTTACCACAATTTTGTTGTGTTTGTGTTTACTTAGCAATATCTTAGATATATTCATATATATAAACATATATTTTTTTTAATGAATTACTTTTATTATATTATTATTTTTAAGTGTAAGAAGTATTTTGATACATTTATTACTTTTTTTTATCTTTGTTTTATATTCATTGGCTGAAAATTTTGAAAATGACATTGTTGTATTGTTCCTAAATACATTACTAGTTTTACTGCAGTCATGCATAACCTAATTATTTATTTTTTCTTTCCTAAAAATATCTGCACCAAACTATATGTATCATCATGTGCCATAATGGTTGACGTAGGCGATCATGTCCTTCCACAATCTTCTATCCACAGTGCATCATATCAGTTCTGTTGTTGACTGTTTTCCATGCCATGACACCAGGCTAGCCAGTATTTTCTCTCTTTGTCGTCTGCAATCTCTTTTTCCTTTTATTTTGCCAGTTGTAACCAAGTATTCCAACTTTCCTCTTCTCATGATGTGCCCAAAAAATGTTGATTGTTTCTTTCTGATGTCTTTTAGGAGTTCCCTTTTTGTGTTGGCCTCTTTGAGAATTTCCTCATTGGTCTATTTAGCTGCCCAGGGAACTTTCAACATTCTTCTGAGAAATCCCATCTCTGTGACCTCTAATCATCTATGTATGACTGAGTTAAAAGCACAACAGATAATGCTGAACAAGAATGCAAATACAAACATATTACCTATTTCTATTTTCATTATCGACTCGGTTTCCTTGTAGCAAAAGTCCACATCTTGGAGTAATACTGGCTGAAAAATAAAATGAATAAAACAAAAAAATTGAATTATTCAGTTATTTGTGGGTTATCATGATTACACTCTCTCATAGGTGCTCAGATGCCCTCCTCAGCACACCTCGCAGCATTCAGTCACCAACAACTCCAATTCTGTGTTGGTTGATAAGTCTTCTCATGCATCCATTAAGTTTCTCATGCATCCATTAAGTTTCTCATGCATCCATTAAGTTTCTCATGCATCCATTAAGTTTCTCATGCATACATTAAGTTTCTCATGCATCCATTAAGCTTCTCATGCATCCATTAAGCTTCTCATGCATCCATTAAGCTTCTCATTTCTGGCTGTGTCCATCTTAACTCCCATCTCTCTCATCCAAAGGAATGATGTAGACTCATGGAAGTTCTGTGCTCTTTCTGCATTTTAGAGAACATTGATGACATCTGTCCAATCCATTGGTTGATTGTCTTCAACAACAGCACAGCGAGCCAACATGTCCTCTTGTTCATTTCCAGGGATCTAAACAAATGTGACTCTACATTATCATTGACTTCTGCAATAACTGAACCCACTGCCTGCGTAGTGTTTGCCTACACTTTTCTTATCATGCTCATCGAATCATTCAGTATGCAGGCGTGGGTGTAGTTTTCTGACTCCAACCAGATGAATGCCCTGGTCACTGTCATCACCTCCATTGTCATACTACTCGTGTCATAACGTATGCACCACTCTTCTTTAACTATTCTGCCTGCAGAGCTGTAAATGCTCATGCACTCCTTTTGTATCGTATTTCAGATCTGTCTGTATAGATGAATGCATCTTTCTCATCGATGTTATCCCAGATGAGATTGTTGACCTCTGCATTAACTACGACTGACTTCTGTTCCCTACATTTCCTGTCGAGTGTGACAATACACAAGAATGTGGCCCTGAATGATGTAGATACTGCTAATCAACCCTTGCCAGTATTGATAATGGTAAGTCCACAGATCTGTTTGATGACATCTTCAGTGCAGCCCACCAATGATTGTCTCTTTTTAACTTGTCACCTTTCCCCTGTTGAGCTCTTGATTAGGGAACAGGCAAATATTTGCAATAATTGCAAATCATTTCTTGATGCAATGGATGCTATTTTTCTGCATTTCTCACAAAAGATTTGCATTCTTAGCTCTGCTTTAAGAGGATGTAGAGTTCAGATTTTACAGTTTGCCTTTGAAGAGATTTACTGAATTTTCTTAAAAGTTATTTTATTTATTTCTCTAGCTGCAACCATGATTTCAGTTGAAATAAGGGCGCTAACAAATGTACAAAGGAAGGCACCAAAAGAGAATAACTCAAACACAAAATGTTGCTAAAAATATTTTTTTTGGGTGCATTTTCCTGATGGTTACTATCTTCCGTTAACCCTAGATTACAACACCGTAGCAAAATTTACCGCATCGAAACACAAAAACCTTAAAATGTGAAATTTTCCTGTGTTCAAACATTACCCGACCTCTGTATACCTTTCTAATTAGCACTTCTGGTGACCCTTGAGTGTTTCATTTGTTTCATTACTGTTAGATGTTTTTCTTTCTTTTTTTTCCCCCCTGAGATTGTGAGATACATCGTTCAATGAGGAAACAAAAAATTGTCAGTTTTCAAGAAATTAACAGTTTTTCCTTTTTTTTGGAGCTGTGAACAGGGAAGTTTCCTGGTCGTCGGCAGACATCAAACAACCCTTTGTGACTCGGGAAACACAGTGAATAACGTGATGTGTTCGTCGAACATACTGAATAACTTGCGGTAACCGTATCGATAAAAATTGTAACACATCTGGTCCATGAGGTGAAAGTGTGTAGTGTGAACACACAGGACTGTGTCAAGAGTTCCGAGAAATTACTATTTTTAGAGCACCTAATGTTACATTTAAGTGGTAGTAATGTTTACTACGGTATGTAACTGTAAGAATTACAGACAGGGCATTGTAATTAAAAAGAGGTCGACCCAGAGAGACACTGAGAAGAACATTGGTCAGAGAGGCAAGAGCAGTAGGAATTGGCTCACTCAATGAGATAGAGTTGCTTGCACAGAATAGAGATAAATGGTGAGATTTGATAAAAGATCTTTACAGGGATTGAAAACTGCTAGAATAAAAATTTAGATAAGAGAAAGAGTATCTGGGTCTATGTCCTATGGGCTGGCTACAGCTCAAAATGTCAATAGATAGATAGATTGTAATTAAGGGTTAAATAATAGATATGTTGTAGTTTACAGCAAGTAGCAGAATCTGCACTTTTCAGCCCAGCACATCCAACTTCAGCATGGCATTTTGGAGATTGCCTTCCAGGACAGAAAACTCTAGTTAGCTATCAAACTGTCATGGAAGCCAAGTTCCAACAGGACAAGCTAGATGATGATGATGAAGAGAGCAGTCATTTTATTCTATCTTACAAAGTTTTAAAATTAGATTATTACAAACCTTCGTAAAAATTACGACCTCATAATATGGGCAAAAACCCCACCCTGTCAACCTGATGAATCTCGGATTTGTTTAATTTGATATTAGATCAAACACCAATGTGTTTCATAAAAAGTATGAAGCCATCGTATAAAATGGTCAATTTTCAAGAAGTTTTTTATTATTCTCATGACTCATGGATAGGTATCCTAATCTAGGATTAAAAAAAATAATAGCTCAGTGGTTAGTGAACTGGACTACAAAGGACAAGGGGTAGGGTTCGATCCCAACCGATGGCTTCCGGGTTCACCCAGCCTTAAATGGGTACCGGATTTTTTTCTGGGAAAGTAAAGTGGCACGGGCGTAATACCGACCACATTACCCCAAAAATCATGTGCCAAAGGTCTGTAAAATTAAAGGTCTGTAAAATTTATGGTGACTAACACCATATTCCCTATATGCCGCTACTTGGCGTGACGGGGGTACTTTACTTTTTTTTTTACTGACCAGTTCATCTTTTTGATACCCTGCGTGCAGAAGTCGACATCTTTCAACGTGTTTGTTAAATGATTTCACGGTATAATGTGGTCTTTGCTGTAAGGACATACTTGCTTGTCCTCACTCTGAAATATAAAAAATAACTTGTAAAAGAAACTATGCACAAGGAAATCAGTAATTTTTTACAATATAGAAAATGATTGCTGAAGGATAAGATTAGTTTGAATAACAGATCCAGGAAATGATTAATGATTTTTGGGATAATGTGAACGGTATTACACCCATGCCGCTTCACTTTCCAAGAAAAAAATCTGTACCCCATTTAAGCCTGGGTGAACCTGGAAGCCATCAATCAGGATCAAACCCAACCATCCTCTTGTTCTTTGCAGTCCAGTTCACTAACCAGTGAGTTATCGTGGCTCCCTCCTTATGCTGGTAATAAGCTTTATTTTTGTTAAAAGTTTATTAGTTCAAGCACAAGATAATTTATAACAATTAGACAGAGAAAGGAAAGGATTTTATATATAATAATATAAAGATAATAGACTTGTTCAAGGATAACATTAATTTATAACAATATACAATTATATAGAAAAGGGAGAGAATTTATATTGTTGTTGTTGTTAGGATCATCTGCACACCGAATGAATCCCAAGGTACTCTGATATCCTCCTTGAGAATTTTGGCTCACGTGCACGAACTCCATAGCACGGCCTGCGATCCAGTGTAGGTAGGTTTCTGCTGACAATGTTACCCAGGCTGCGGTTATATTATGACCTACTCTTTTTTATTTTAACTGCCAAAGGTTCTTTAATATGCAGGAATGAACACAGGAAGGACCTTCTGTTTATTGTCGTTATCCGATGGGGTTAGACCTAAGATCTCACTACCCCAAGAGATCTGGAGAGGGTAACATCATAAAGAAACCACGGATTATGTTTTCCTATTTTTGAAAAATCACCACCGTTTCTGGTGGGTATGCAAAAAGGCACAAAACACTGAATCCAATATCATGAAACAGGAAATTGAAGGAGTAATAAAATATGCACCAAGAAATAAAGCACTGGAATAAATAACATACCAACAGAAATAATAGCAGCAGCAGGAGAAACATAGAATATTCAATGCAGCATGGCACCAACAAAAAGCCCCAGAAGACTGGCAACAAAGAATCATCTTACCAATATGGAAAAAGAAAGGTAGCAAAAGAGACTGCAGTCAATACAGAGGTATATCGCTTCTCAGCCATGTAGGAAAGTGATAAGCCAAAATTGGGGGAAAAAGGCTGAGACTAATAATAGAACTACAGTTAAGAGATTCTCAAATGGGGTTCTGAAAAAACAGAGGATGTACTGATGCTCTATTCACTTTAAAACAACTTGAAGAAAGACAACAAAACACAATCAAAATGTGTACATAGCTTTCATTCAGCAGGAAAAAGCATTCAACAGAGCAAACAGAGAACAACTGTGGAGATACTAACAACATACGGAGTAAGCCAACATCTAACCAACGCAATTAAAAGTCTCCACATCAACAGCAGCTGCACAGTCAGAACAGCAGCTGGCTACACAGACCACTTCGAAGTTAGATCAGGTGTAAGACAGGGGTGCATACTATCCCCCCTACTGTTTATTACATACACTGACTATATATATGCAAGTTAGCCAACCCATCAGAGACAGAAGAGATCAAAGAGCTTTTATTTGCGGATGGTCAGGCACTCATACATGGAAAAATAGAAGACCTACAAGAACACTTAAACATACTCAACAGCACAGGCACAAAATACAACATGAAAATCAACATCAACAAAACAGAAGACTAAAACAAGTAGTGGAATTCAAATACCTAGGAAGCTTACTGACAAGCGACAATACACAAACAGCAGAAATAGACTCAAGATGCAACAAAGCTTGTGAAATCATTGGACAGATACCACCACTATTATTAAACAAGAAAATAACGCTAGAGGCAAAATGGGCACTCTACAATACAATCTTCATTTCAGCATTGTGCTACCAATGTCAGTCCTGGACCACTGATGCAACAGCAAAAAGAAAAATAACCTCTCCTGGGATGAAATGTGTTAGACGAATGACAGGAAACAGTCTGAGAGATAAGATCAGAAATGAAGAACTGAGAAAAAAGCTAGGAATAGCCCCGCCATAGAATATATAAGGAAACAACAGATAAAATGGTTTGGCCACGTGACAAGGCAGAAAGATCAAAACACAATACAAGGATCCTTCAGTAAACATTGTGAGAACACCAGACCCTAGGGATGACCACGAAAAAGATGGATTGATGGAATATTAGAAACACTAGGAAACGTAACAGCAGCAGAGGTGAACAGAAGAGCAAGAGACCGCAAATTATATCTCCCCTCAACACTGAAAGGCAAATGAGAAGTTTCTGGTGGGCTTTGAACCCGTGTCCTTCCTGTCCTGAGGCTGATGTCTCACCTCTAGACTACCCAGCACTCCCAAAGGATTTATATATAATTATATAAAGATAATAAATAACTCAAAGATAAGATTAATTTATAACAATATACAATTACACAGAGAAAGGAGAGGACATATATATAATGATAGAAAAATATAGAAAGCTCAAGCTTATGACTAATTTATGGCAATAAAAGATACAAAACTAAATGTTACAATTAATTTGTACAGACTATTCTTCACAAACATTGCACTGTAATCTGCTCCTTATAGTCTAGTATCATCATCATCATGTGCCATACTGGATGGCATAGGCAATCATGTCCTTCCACAATCTTCTATCTACCGTGCATCATATCAATTCTGTTGTTGGCTGTTTTCCATGCCATGACACCAAGTTTCTATCCAGTATTTTCTCTCTTTGTCACATGCGATCTCTCTTTCCCTGTATTTTGCCAGTTGTAACCAAATATTCCAACTTTCCTCTTCTCATGATGTCCCAGAAAAATGTTGATTGTTTCTTTCTGATATTTTTAGGAGCTCCCTTTTTGTGTTGGCCTCTTTGAGAATTTCCTAATTGATCTTTTTAGCTGTCTAGGGAACTTTCAACTTTCTTCTGAGAAATCCCATCTCTGTGGCCTCTAATCGTCTTTTCATTTGTTTGTTTACTGTCCATGATTCACTTCCATAGGTCAGAATTGGCTCTAAATAGCACCAATGAAGTCTATTTCTCACTTCTATTGACATAGACTTGTATATTCATTTCAAGAACACATTTATTTGGGAATGTTTTCCTTGCATCAGGTTTCCCCAATATTTGAAGTAGTTTAACTCTTTCATTATAGAAGCCTTTTATCAATGCGATATTTCAGAAGCAACATTTTCATGGTTTTAAGAATCAATCTACATATTTATATTTATCACATTTATTTTTACATATAACATAAATATGAATTTGTAGATAATTGAACAAGGTATTAGATTTCACCAATACCAAGATGATACAAGACATGTAAAAAGAATATGGTTTGATGTCAGTTTACACTAATCAAATGTACACCATGCTCTCAATATTGTATGTTACAGACCTCTTTAAAATCATCCTCTATGAAACATTGAATTAAAACACTTCAAGTTTCAAAATGAAATATTGAATTAAAACACTTCAAGTTTCAAAATGAAATATTGAATTAAAGCACTTCAAGTTTCAAAATGAAATATTGAATTAAAGCACTTCAAGTTTCAAAATGAAATATTGAATTAAAAACACTTCAAGTTTCAAAATGAAACATTGAATTAAAACACTTCAAGTTTCAAAATGAAATATTGAATTAAAACACTTCAAGTTTCAAATGAAATATTGAATTAAAACACTTCAAGTTTCAAAATGAAATATTGAATTAAAACACTTCAAGTTTCAAAATGAAATATTGAATTAAAACACTTCAAGTTTCAAAATGAAATATTGAATTAAAACACTTCAAGTTTCAAAATGAAACATTGAATTAAAACACTTCAAGTTTCAAAATGAAACATTGAATTAAAACACTTCAAGTTTCAAAATGAAACATTGAATTAAAACACTTCAAGTTTCAAAATGAAACATTGAATTAAAACACTTCAAGTTTCAAAATGAAATATTGAATTAAAACACTTCAAGTTTCAAAATGAAACATTGAATTAAAACACTTCAAGTTTCAAAATGAAACATTGAATTAAAACAATTCAAGTTTCAAAATGAAACATTGAATTAAAACAATTCAAGTTTCAAAATGAAACATTGAATTAAAACACTTCAAGTTTCAAAATGAAACATTGAATTAAAACACTTCAAGTTTCAAAATGAAACATTGAATTAAAACACTTCAAGTTTCAAAATGAAATATTGAATTAAAACACTTCAAGTTTCAAATGAAACATTGAATTAAAACACTTCAAGTTTCAAAATGAAATATTGAATTAAAACACTTCAAGTTTCAAAATGAAACATTGAATTAAAACACTTCAAGTTTCAAAATGAAACATTGAATTAAAACACTTCAAGTTTCAAAATGAAACATTGAATTAAAACACTTCAAGTTTCAAAATGAAACATTGAATTAAAAACACTTCAAGTTTCAAAATGAAATATTGAATTAAAACACTTCAAGTTTCAAAATGAAATATTGAATAAAACACTTCAAGTTTCAAAATGAAACATTGAATTAAAACAATTCAAGTTTCAAAATGAAACATTGAATTAAAACACTTCAAGTTTCAAAATGAAATATTGAATTAAAACACTTCAAGTTTCAAAATGAACATTGAATTAAAACACTTCAAGTTTCAAAATGAAATATTGAATTAAAACACTTCAAGTTTCAAAATGAAATATTGAATTAAAACACTTCAAGTTTCAAAATGAAATATGAATTAAAACACTTCAAGTTTCAAATGAAATATTGAATTAAAACACTTCAAGTTTCAAAATGAAACATTGAATTAAAACACTTCAAGTTTCAAAATGAAACATTGAATTAAAACACTTCAAGTTTCAAAATGAAACATTGAATTAAAACACTTCAAGTTTCAAATGAAATATTGAATTAAAACACTTCAAGTTTCAAAATGAAACATTGAATTAAAACACTTCAAGTTTCAAAATGAAACATTGAATTAAAACACTTCAAGTTTCAAATGAAATATTGAATTAAAACACTTCAAGTTTCAAAATGAAACATTGAATTAAAACACTTCAAGTTTCAAAAGAACTACTAAACTGACTACCTTCAACAGTTCCTCTTCAGACAGTCCTAGTTCTTTCAAAACTTTGGCTAGTTTCTCCTTTTTCTCTTCAATGAACTGCGTGACTGACTGTATATATTTCTGACGTTCTATGCTAATGTCCTTGGATACTTCCATTGTCGAAGTATTTAACTGTAAACAAGGAGTTTTTTTTGCTGAAAAAGTGATATTTATTATTGGTACATGTTAAAGCAGCAATGTCTTTCTGAAGCCATGAAAAGTTGTGGAAATCAAAACTCATCAGTACAAACACAAAACTTACACTATTCAAATCAAATGTATTATCAACCCTTATGTATGCATGTGAGAGCTGGAAAACAACAAGAGACAAAGAAACAAAGTTGAACGCATTCGAAAATAAATGTCTAAGGAAAATACTTGTATAGCGTGGAACGAATTCAAAACAAATGAGGAAATCTGAGAAATCGCCAATCAACCAGTAATATCTTCAGTAATAAAGAAAAGACGATGGTCATATGTTGGACATGTAATGAGAAGAGATAATAACCGAATAGCAAAGCAAGCCCTCATGTGGGAAACAACAGGTAAGAGGAAAAGAGGAAGACCCAGAGAGACACTGAGAAGAACATTGATGAGAGAAGCAAGAGCAGCAGGAATCGGCTCCCTCAATGAGATAGAGCTGCTTGCACAGAACAGAGACAAATGGCGAGATTTGATAAGAGATCTTTACAAGGATTGAAAACTACTCATCATCGAGTGCCGTCTCCGCAACGAAGGTTGGCTACCATGGAGCGCCATTCTGCTCGTCTCTTGCTTTGATGGTGCAGGTTGTCATAGGATGATTTGTCCATCTTTTGATTTTACTCGTCCATGTTAGTCTTGGTCTGCCTCTGCCTCTTTTACCTTGTATTTTCCCCTCCAAGATTACTTTTAGTAGGCTGTTGTGTCTTTTAACATGGCCCAAAAATCGCATTTGTCTTGTTTGAATTGTGCTTAGTAGTTCTATTTTCATTTTTAGTTGTTTTAAGACTTCATCGTTTGTTTTCGTTTCCTTCCATCCAATTCTACCTATTCTTATATAAATCCACATTTCAAAGGCTTCAATTCTCTGTTCTGTTTTCTTGTCTAATGTCCATGTTTCTGCACTTTGAGAGGAATGTTGAGTAGATGTAACATTTTGCTATTCTTAGTTTTAGCCCTGGTGTTATTTGTTTTGATGTTAGTATGTTCTTCATGACATTAAAATTACTTTTTGCCATTCCTATTCTTTTGTTTATTTCAATTTTCCATTTTCCATCACTGGTTATAGTATGTCCAAGGTAGTTGTAATTCTGAACTGTCTCCAGGTCTATTCCTTCAATTTTGATATCCACTTGTGGGTTTTGAGTATTTTCTTTGTTTATGATCATAGTTTTAGTCTTTTTGATATTCATATCTAGTCCATATTTTTTTGCTTGTCATGTTTATTTCATTAAGTAATTGTTGTAGATCTTAGGATTTTCTGCTAGTAGTACAGTTTCATCAGCATATCTTAGGTTATTGATTATCTTCCCATTATTGTTTAGGCCTGGCATCTCAGTGATGTTTTTTAAAGATTTGCTCAGTGTATAGATGAACAAGCTTGGTGATAGGATGCATCCCTGTCTTACTCCTCTTTTTATATCATAGGTGTAGAGTTCTCCTTGTTATATTTATTATTGCTGTTTGCTCCCAGTACAAATGACATATTAGTCGCATGTCTGTGTCATCCAGATTTATATCTTTTAGGCAGTCTATAAGTTGATTATGGTGTATTCTATCAATTGCTTTGGTGTAGTCTATGAAGCAGGCATATATTGGTTTGTTTACTTCTATATACTTTTCAATCAATGTCCTCATGCTGAATATGGCTTCTTTTGTCCCACTGTTTTTCCTGAATCCAAATTGCTGCTCATCTAATTCAGTATTAATTTTATTCTGAATCCTTTCTTGTATAACTTTTAGTAAAATTTTGGTTACCTGGCTCATTAGGCTTATTGTTCTAAAATCACTGCATTCAACTGCACCATAGGCAATGCAATGAAAGTTGATGTGTTTAGTTCATTTGGTATGTATCCTGTATGGTATATGATGTCATTCATTGCATATGTCTGTGATCACTTCAATGCCAA
Organism: Megaustenia siamemsis; assembly: GCA_032433765.1. Classification (NCBI taxonomy): domain Eukaryota; kingdom Metazoa; phylum Mollusca; class Gastropoda; order Stylommatophora; family Ariophantidae; genus Megaustenia; species Megaustenia siamemsis. The sequence continues at coordinate 11,232,093 of JAVIAB010000050.1, forward strand.
AATCTTCTAGTGTCTGTATCATCTCTATATTGTCAGGTCTTGCTGCTTTTCCATTTTTCGTTGTTTTTTAGCATTTTCTACTTCAGATTTTAGAGCTGGATGTACATTTTATAAATGGTTTTTGTCCCTTTCGTCATGAAATAATTCTGTTATATGTATTCCTGCCATCTATCTATTATATCTTTGTTTTCTGTTAGCATTCTTCCTCTTTGTTTGCAATACATCCGCTTCCTGCAGCTTTTGTCTTTATTAGTCATTCTTTTTATTTATGTGTGCATTCCTCTTAAATTTTGTTTACTTTCCATAGTTTCGACTTCTAGACGTCTAGACAAAAAAATTAGACATCTTTGGTTGAGCCAGTCTTCTTTTGCCCTTTTGCACATTTTTCGTATTTTATTATCAATTTCCTTGTACCTGGCAGTGTGAGTGTTCTTCGCTTCGCGTGTCTTCTCTCTTCCATTTTTCTAAAATGTTGTCAGTTATCCATTTTTGTTTTTTGTTACTTTTTTTGGGTAAGGTGATGCAGGACTCTTGTATGCTGTTTTTTTTTTATGCATGATTGTCGTTGCCATTTGAAATCCAAATCTGAATTACTGAATTTACTCAAATTAAAAAACTAATACAGTAAAGTCTCGATTATGCGGTACTCAATAATCCGGAATTCTCAATTAACGGACTTTTTTTTTTTTTAATTATTATAGGGAGAAAGCTTGAATCATGTTTTGTTCAGTTAAATTAAATGCCTTTATCGGAAACGAAAACGCTACAACACGGTTTGTGCGCTGCGCTTACTTCTACAGGCTCTATCATTACACAATATTGCGTTTACAATAGTGTATTTACAGTAATATACTTCAAATAGGAGCGAACATATTTTATTCAATCCAGACATTGTGTCTCCAAATATTCCAAGTAAAAGCGACAGACAGTCTATATCTTCACTTTTTTCCCCGACTAAATGTTTTTGTCGGGAAATCTTAGTCGTGCCAAAAACACTTATCTACATGATTTTAGAAATTTGCTTAATTTTCTCATAGCCTGCTTTAGATCTAAAGTTGGTCATGAATTTGTCAAAAATATGGCGTTTGACAGTCTGACCAAACATTAGAAGCAGACGTATTGTTTGTGAAAATTGAAGAGCCCATAACTTTGATGATTATAAATCAAAGGTGAGCAGCCGGCGTGCAGTGACATAAGAGATGGTGAGAAGAAAGGGGGAGGGGTTCAAAAATTACCGACTGGAAATTCAAAAAGAGTAAGATACAGAGTTTGACGTTAGTTTGTCTCAGACATTTGTGCAAGCTGAAATTCGTCCCATCAGTATAAATTATACATGATATGCTATAAACGCATGTGTGCATACTTTTTAACGGAATACATTTTTGTGTTAAATAATGGCCTCTGCGAGTGCAAACCACACCTCAATTTCCCGCAAAGGTAAACGCAAGCGAACTGTATTGACACTGAACCAGAAGATTGAAATCGCTAGTAGACTTGAAAAAGGCGTTAATCGCAACGTTTGATGACTGAATTTGGCATAGCCTCTTCAACATTATATGACATACGAAATCAAAAGATGAGTTGTTTAAGTTTGCGTCGGAGTCTGAAAGCAAGCAACAATATACACCAGAGATGAAGTATGAAACGGCCAAAATTTGAAAAACTCGACGACGTCCTTTGTGTGGTTTTTAGAAAGAAGAAGAAAAGGAATGCCAATATCAGGACCCATGTTGATAGAGAAAGCTAGTGAATGTCACACGAATTTAAATATTTCTGAGCATTGCAATTTTTCAATCATGTTTTTCATAAATTTGAGTTTGGTTTTCTTACTCTCGATTATCCAGAAAAATTCAATTATCCAGAATGGGTTTCTTTCCCGAGCATTCCGGATAATCGAGACTTTACTGTATTAATTTACTAAATGAAATTAAAAAAAAATTTAGATCGTACACACTACACACCACGGTTAAAAAAAAAAATTGAACATAAATAATAATCCATATAAAAAAATAGAACATTAATTGCACGATCTCATTAACTAAAACCAATTTAGAAACTCAAGTTTATATTTACTCCACAATAAACAACAAACCACATACAACCACC